>RJWK010018509.1:0-33193 GCA_004363435.1 Platanista minor
TGGCGCAGTGGATGAGAGTCCGCCTGCCGATGCAGGGGACGCGGGTTTGTGCCCCGATCCGGGATGATCCCACATGCCGCGGAGCGGCTGGGCCCCTGAGCCATGGCCGCTGAGCCTGTACGTCCGGAGCCTGTGCTCCGCAACGGGAGAGGCCACAACAGTGAGAGGCCCACGTATCGCAAAAAAAAAAAAAAAAAAAGTCTATTGTTCCTTCTACCGTTTAACGAAGTTATTATTTCTTGGATTGTATAGCTATATGAGAAGAGTAAGGGATAATTATTATGTAATCAGTCAAATAAAAATCTGATACCAGTTCTTCTACTGAGTTCTCTTACCATGCCCACAATGTTTCAAACCTCGTCTAACTTAGATAACAGATTTTTGAGCAAGAAATAAAATTGTGCTCCCAAAGGTAATAAGAACTCAATTTTTGGTCATATGTATCCTGATATTGGTCACTGTTCTTTTTATATCTAACTCATGCAAGAGTGATGCACAATGACATTTAAGACCTATCAGTAAGATGGGGCTTCGAAGCCTGGCTTTGTGCTTTACCATGTATGATCTCAGGTGAGCTAGTTACCATCTCTTTGCAAATCTGTACATTGAAGGTCCCTTGTTTGTAAGACTGTTATCAGGGTTAAGTAGCATAGCATATTTGAAGTACTAGTACAGTGTTGGCACATGGTAAGTATTAAAAATTGAAATTTATTAATTATCATTATTGTGAATTGAAAGTAAATTGTGTTTTGTATAAAGTAGTAAAGTGTTCTCATATTTTCCAGCACTTTTCTCTATGCTACTATCAACCAAATCCTATCCATCACTTAGGGTCCCTAAAATTGTAAACTTGCGTGGTAACTTGAGCCATCTTGCTGTATTTCAACTCAATGTGAGGAAAGGAGTTGGAACTATGACTAGGAAGACAAGAATTGGTTCACACCAATCTAAGAATAAATTAAAAATAAGCAGTTGGTAATGCTTTAACATTTTTTCAAAGGAGGTGTGAGAAATTTATTGTTCTCAAAAGTTCTAAGTTGCTCCTTTCCGTGAGTTTTCAAATGTTGGGTCGAGTTAGTCTTCTGTCACAGAAAATTCTAATATAACATATCATGGAAGTTAGTCAAGGAAACAAATGGGGGCCACATAAAAATGCTTCTGGAAGAAACTCAACTCTGAGCTATCATCAAAAAAAATGCTGTTAAGGGCTTCCCTGGTGGCGCAGCGGTTGAGAGTCCGCCTGCCGATGCAGGGGACGCGGGTTCGTGCCCCGGTCCGGGAAGATCCCACGTGCCGCGGAGCGGCCCAGCCCGTGAGCCATGGCCGCTGAGCCTGCGCGTCCGGAGCCTGTGCTCCGCAACGGGAGAGGCCACAACAGTGAGAGGCCCGCGTACCGCACAAAAACAAAAAAACAACAACAAAAAAAATGTTGTTAAATGTGCCTTCTCAAATGGGATAAAATAATTTTAAAGCAGGCAATCTATTGCTAAATCAAAATGCAACAGTTTTACTTTTATCATCTAGCTGAAGCTTATTGTCATCATCATGTTCTCCCTCCTGTCATCCACTCAGGAATTTTTCACTTTCTTTCTCGGGTCACCCTGGCCCTAATCAGATATTTCTCACCTTCATACCTCAGCATCCATGTCACCTCTTCAGAGAAGCCTTCCCAGCCCACCCTATCAAAAGGACCCAAACCAGGAAATGTGCCCTATCCCAGGGACCTGGTTACTGTCCTTCATCCCACATATGAAAAGTTGTAAGGTGTTAAGTATTTAATTTATTTTAATTTATGATTTAGCAACCGGTCTTTTCCATGCAGACAGAGAACACAATCGTCTCTCACACTAACATATTCCCCGTGCCGAGAAGAGTACTAAGCTTATAGTAAGTACTTAACAAAAACTTTCAAATTAATGAATGGAGAGATAAGTAGTTTTAGTCTTGCTTTGTTTTGTCAAGGGAGGATGCAGGGAAGAAATGTGAGTGAAATCTGAAGGAAGAAAAGTTTGAGATACTTACATAACATCCAAAGGGAGACTACTACATACTGAGCTGGCTGCTTAGGTTTACAGCAACCAAATTATAGAGTTTAAATATATACATTCAGGTGGAATTCATTGTCTGACAGGCATGAGTGGGGATGAAATGCTCATGTTTCGAGAGTGTAGAATGATAATGGTATAGAAAATATTATAAGTAACACCTACCTTCAGGGGCAGTGGAGAAGGTTGTGGGTAGAGGAGAAGCCTGTTTAGTAAAGTACCCACGGGACTGGGGGAAGGCAAGGAAGGAAGTCATGAAGACTTAGAGAAAGAATATCTCAGGAAGCAGGGGATGATCAACTGAGTCAGATGGGGCTCACAGGTCAAGGAAGAAATAGGAAATGTCATTGGATTTTTCATCACGGAAATTACTAGTTACCTTAGCAAGAAGAGCGTCCATAGAGGAAGCTGGAGTGAGCTGAATGGTGAATTGCAGTCAATAAAGAGGGAACAGTGCGTGAAGCAGGAAATGACAGGTCCACAGTCCCTTATGAGAAAATGCGGGGCTTAGTTGTGCTCGGAATTCTGAATATTTCACATTTTAAAAAGGTAGAGATGGGGCTTCCCTGGTGGCACAGTGATTAAGAATCCACCTGCCAATTCAGGGAACCCTGGTTCGAGCCCTGGTCCGGGAAGATCCCACATGCCGTGGAGCAACTAAGCCCGTGCACCACAACTACTGAGCCTGCGCTCTAGAGCCCACGAGCCATAACTACTGAGCCCGCGTGCCACAACTACTGAGCCCGTGTGCCTAGGTGCCATGCTCTGCAACAAGATAAGCCACCACAATGAGAAGCCCATGCACCGGAACAAACAGTAGCCCCCGCTCACTGCAACTAGAGAAAAACCCATGAGCAGCGACAAAGACCCAAGGCAGCCAAAAATAAATAAATAAATAAATTTATTTAATAAATAAATAAATTTGTTTAATAACGTTTAATTAATTAATTAAAAGGTAGAGAGACACCTATTGTATATAAGTGACAGCCTGTGACTTCTTAACAGCACTCCAAAATCAATTATATTAAAATTTTCATTGACTTTTCTGGAGTCATATGAATATGAATGTATGAGTATTCATGCTAAGTTGCATGAGACTATAAATAGCCTCTTGTAACTTAAAGTCCAATAAGGTTTTGACCAGTTAAATGAAATGTAAAAAATAAAACTTTTGGTTTTCAAACTGTTTGGCTATCTGGATTGTGGTTGAAGAATCATGTAGAAAAATTAGGTGCTAGCTAGACAGGGATTTGCTATTAGAGATTTGTTTTCTCTCTTTTTGGTTTGCTTTTCTATTACTGAAGTTATGAAAATGTACCTAAAAATGATACTGGGGGTCTTAATAAAGAAGCAGCTAAAGATTGAGTAGAGGTAGATTTCCAGTAGAATTCAGCTCCCTAAGAAATCAATTTGTAAGAAAATCTAGAAGACCCAGAGAGGGGCTGGCATTTCAGAGAGAGATGGCATACCTTGAAATTATACCCAGAGAAAAGGAAAGAAAGGGTATAGATGCAGAGAATTTGTTCATTTGGTAGAGGGGAGGTAACAGGATTCACTTTTAAAAGGTTTTATTTTCTCTGTGAAATGTGATAAAAAGATATTGCCAGAGAGTTTAGAAAGCAAAAGGAAAGTCCACTGGTTAAGTGAGGAATAGTCTTTGAAGAATGTGGGAGAGCAAACACAACTAGAAAAAATGCTATAAGATGTGTTAGTTGCAATCAACATAATTAAACTTGATAAATTAAAATTAATTTAATCATTCTCTCCATATTTATAAGGGTCTATGATGTTACTGCTCTATTTGAGGTATTAAAACAGAAAAGAGGTGAGACACAGTAACCTTTCTGTAAATTAAATCCTAGTGGGAGAGAAAATGAATTGGTAGTAAACATATTCAGAACTTAAACCCACAAAAATAAAGTAGGCATATTTCTTAACTCATTTAAGCTTATTGTGCAGAAGTATGTGAGAAATGGACTCTAGGGTTAGGATTTTCAGAACTAGATCTGAAATATCAACTTATTATAGCCAAATTAGAACAAGAGAAGTTGGTAAAATTACTCGTAAAAATAAACTTTTTTGACCCCATATAATCACGTGATGAATATTTCTGCAGAATTATATATATTAATGTCTTAGATGAAAACAAAATGAAATATCATAACAAGTAGTTTATTTTTCATAAAATAGTCATCATATTTTAAAAGTTGCCATAACTTTCCATGGCTGTTTGCTGATCTGATAGAGTGTTTGAATCATATGTTATAAAAAACTGGTTTTATTTCAAAGATTCATCTGGGCAGCCACCTGAATAATATTAGTAATTACAAATCATGTAAAACACATTTCTTCACTAGCCATGGCATTTTGTTTGTGAGAAGTATCTTTTATCTCCTCTTGAGGGAAGCATATAATATGAAAGGATCTCTCTGGAAATGTGTATCAAGAATTGTTGCTTGATTACAATGCCATGCATCATGGCACTGTGGTTTAAAGGTGCTGGGTTTCCCTTCCATACACTGGTTTTTGAGCACTTCTATTTCAGCAACTCAAAATGTAAAGTCCTGAAACCTGGCACTTGAATTGCAAACTGAGATGAATCTTTTTTTTTTAATAAGAATTGGTGCAAGTGGTCAAACCATTTTATTTTTTAATGTAGTTTCTGGGATTCTTCTAGTCTGCCACAAATAAAACAAGCTCTCAGTACTTTTAAAAATTAATAGTTCAGCAATACATTGTGCAACAGTGAGATAAAAATTAAATAAAGGCTGATGTCAGGAGAAATTACTTTTTAATCCTGGGATACAATGAACAAAAAAGACTGAATATTGGTCTCGCTCTCAATTAACAATGGGACGGCAACGCTTCTTAACACATTGAATATAAATCCAATTTATCATCTCTGTTTCAGACTCTCAAGTTATTTAGGTTTTACTGTATTGAATGCAATAAGGCCTCTACAGCACGCGTGCACGCACACACACACACACACACACACACACACACGGCAAAAGTAGATCTTTCTGGAAGACACAGAGGACCTATGGGTGGGTAAGGACACCTGTGTGAGGGCAGTGTTTCGGTTCTTCAGTGTTTTTACCACTACTGATACAGAAAATAAAAATAGACATAAGGAAATTTTTGAACTATCAATCATAGGCTTCTAAATCCTATTTTATTTTAAAATCAAGACAGAGAAATTTCAACAGTGTGTAGTACTTGTAAGTTACAAGATCATCCTTCTAGATGTGATATGTTCAAAACTATAAGTCCACCATTGATTCTACAGTCTTGTGTCCTCTCCTAGCACAGAGATATATTTCCAAATTAGGAGACCGTCTGAGACATCACTTTTTCAACCTAACGCATGGCCTGTCAACCCAGCTGGGGCTTAGACCTGCATAAGGAAGATGAATTAAGTGTTGAGTGAATTGTCTTATTTGCAGACCACAAGTCTGATAAGGATGGATGATCTTAAAGAATCATTAAACAGATCAAATGCCTTTCAAATCTAGGTTACTGACTTGTGTCTGTTACAGATCAAATGCCTTTCAAATCTAGGTTACTGACTTGTGCCTGTTTTACTTAATTAGGCTTCTAAATGCCCATCAATGATTGGTTTTAATCATTACATTGATGACCTCTGCCCATTTCCTTCTATATTAGAAAAATTGGCATTCTCAAGAAAAAAAATACACGTTAAGTGATTTAAGTGTAGATTGTGAAAAACTACAACTTTTAATACACTTCATGTGATCTCAGGGGGGAAAATGCTTTAAAGTTTCACTGATATATGTAGTTGTGGAAAAAAGTATGAAAAAAATATATATGAAAATATATATGAAATAAATGTATATGAAAAGATGTTTTCCTTATTTTTGATGTCCCTTTTCCATGAATGTAAATACTTTAATCTTTAATAATAAAGACATTTCCAGTGCACTTACTCTGGACCAGTAACTTACTGACCTGGGAGTTGAACCTAGGCAGTATGGCTCTAAAGTAGTACATGTTATTAACCAACAAATTCCTTCTCAAATACTTTTTTAAGAATTTCATTTAAACTTACTGCAAATTTAACCCCAAAATTGTTATTGAGCAGTGTGCTAGATGCTTTAAGCCTCCAACATAAATGGATTCCAGAAGCTCATGGTCTAGTGCAAGGCCAGCTATAATGAAATGCAGCTTATCAACAGTAGAAATCAAGGTATTATTTCTGGATATTATACTTAATTCCACTTTGGAAGATCCATAAAGACTTCCCCAGTTTGACTGCTCTGGTTTGTCTGGACACTGTTTTTTGTTTTAGCCCTGAAAAACCCCACAGTCCCTGGCAAACCTGGATGGTTGGTCATACAGCATGGCCTGGTAAAAGTAGTACTCAACCCAAAAGAACTGAAAACAGGTATTCAAATACTCCTACATGAATGTTCACAGATAATCATACATGAATGGCAGTATTCACAGTAGCCAAAAAGTGAAAACAACATAGATGCCCTTCAGTGGGTGAATGGATTAAAAAAAAAAAAAATGGTACTGCCATACAATAAAATTTATTCCATTTATGTGAAACATCTAGAATAGGTAGATTTGTAGAAAAAGAAAACAAATTGGTGGTTGTCAGAGTTAGGGGGAGGAGGAATGGAAAGCAACTATTTATTGGGTATGGGGTTAACTTTTAGAATTATGTAAAAATTTTGAACTACACAGAAGTGGTGGTTGCACAACATTGGGAATGTACTAAATGCCACCAAATTCTTCAATTTAAAATAGCTATAATTTTATATTATGTAACTTTTACCTCAACAAAAAATTTTAGTACTCAAAATTCTAGAGAGCAGATAGAACAATTTTAGACACCCACTAATATACAATACTCTAAGAAAGATTAAAGAACTAATCTTACAACGTATAATTATAATTAACTCGAATAATCAATCAAAGTTAAAGGATCAAATGATGTTAATTATTTATTATAGAATATGCCAGCTTTGCTCTTTAAATTTTGATTTTCTTTTTCTGTGAAAAAGAAAAAAGTTAACTCAAGTCATATTTTGATAGTAGGTTCTTAAGTATTCATGAATAGAGGTGGATTAAAATAATTACTGATCTTAATTTCTACCTAGTTCTTCTATAACTGTCATCTATGGACTATCCAAAGTGTTATGAGAAAACATAGAGACTTCATAGCCACACTTTTTTAAAAGTATCACCAAAAAATGTACAGAAGTGACCTTCAGCCAAAACTGACTGACTTGCTAAAAGCAATGTAGTGACAGTATTTTAGCAAATTCCCTTTATTTATTTAAAGAAATTATTTCTTTTATTTTTAGGATTTAGTGACAAGAAGAATGTGCGGCTACTATAATTTTTACCAACTGAAGCATTAAATTTCTGACCTACTTGTTCATGGAAGCATATGAAATCAGATGTAATATTCCTAGCAAGAAGCAATATCCTTACTACCATTTAAAGATTCCTATTCGCTAAGCCCATGGAAAAATTGAAAATTAACCTTAGCACTTAATCTTGGTTACTGTAAACCTTGCCTTCCAGGTGACGACCTTCTTTTTTTCAATTGAAATGCACTTTCCAACTGCACCATTGATTTTTCTTACAACATACCAACTCATCTGTACATGAACTAACAGGAAAATTAAATTCCAGCTCTAAAATTAGATTTGGTGCTCTCACTTTACTTGCTAGTGGTCTGTTACCATTCCTTCACTGCCAAAACACATTACTTCAAAACTAGAGAACAAAATGATTTGAAATAGTTACAGCAAAATACATTTGTCTTTACTTTGGGATGCTGCTGTTTTTAGAATTGCTAAATATTCATTTTTTTGACAGAACATGTGATTGCTTTAAGAGCAATATTTTCAATGGATCCTCAGTTTATACTATTCCATCATGCTTTCTGAAATAAACATAATTATTTAGCAGAGCACTCATAATATCAGAGAGAACATCTTATCACGTACAACTCTGGCATCCTTGGATTTGTGTGGTGTACAGCTCTGGTGCACATATTGTCTTCAAAGAAGGAATAAAACGTCTTTTTCAAAATATTCATTTGTTTATACTTCTATTTCAGCAGTTTATTTTTTTTGGGGGGGGGGCGTCATTTTGTTTTCTCATGACTGTTATCTGCATAATCAAGTAGACTGCTGCAACTGGGACCAGGAGCAGTGTAGGACTCAGAAGGCAGGCTGGTTGGTGGGGACACTGATGAATTTTAGGTAGGTTGACCATATGTCCAGGGTACCTGGGTCAGTCCAGTTTACATCTGTTGTCCAGATATAATTAAATAAGTCTTAATAATTAAACAAGCCTTAATTAAACTATTCTCTTTCTCAAAAACGTCATGGTTTGGATGATAAATTATATGGGAACCCTAATTATGTTTAATAGAGTAACATCCAAAATAAACTGTAGAGTATGTAATAAGAAAGATGTGAAATTAGTATAAAGTTAAGATAAGAAGAGGATTTGAGATTTATTTATACAGAGAGGGGCACTATTCATGGGAATAGACTAATTTACTGAATAAGAAGTTGGAAAAAGTAGAGGTTAAAAAATTGATTTTATAGCATGAAAGATATAAAGACATTTAAGGATTAAAGGAGTTTTGAGTCACCAGAGGCAAACCAGGAAAGTGCAGTGTTGTGGAAACCAATTGAGAAGACATAGGTGGACCCCTGTCGAAGAAGGCGGATATCAAGGAATTAAAGACCAAGTGGAGTTCAATGATTTTGTGGCTAACAAAGCTATTCAAAAAACTAGCCTCTGGAATTTGAAGATAACATTATATCTGACCTAGATATAGATGCTTGCTAGAAAAGAGCTGAGAAGCTAACTTTGCCAGCATAAAATAAATATTTTGTCTTGTCCTGTCCCTCCCAAATGGTGTAATGATATACACTCCTGGAAGATGGCAACAACATACATACCATTCCCAAATGTTTCCCATTCTAAAGGCAGTTTCCTGGGATGGGATTTTGTTACTGAGTCCAAGCCCCTACTGCTTGCTGCACAACAGGCCAATACATGGAGGGAGAATTCATTGGGACAAAGAATATCAACTTTATTCAGAAAGCCAGCAGACTGAAAGGATGGTAGACTAGTGTCCCAAAGAGCCATCTTACCCGGGTTTGGATCCTAGTTTCTCTTATAGAGCAAAGAGGGGATGGTGAGGACGTAAAGTAAAAAAAAGCAACGAGTTGTTGTAAATATTTCCTGGTTCCAGCCAGACTCCGGAGGGGAGGTGTTAATGTCTTCCTTCCTGCAGCCATTCACAAGTGGGCCTGGTCAGGATGTTTCCTGTGAGCTAAACAAAGGTATTTAGCTTAATGCTCATTACCTGGGAGGCAGGGTTCCCAGAGATGGGACATTTTGTACACCGTAAGCTTATAGGCTACTTCCTGTTAGTGACTAACTTGTAGGAAAAACAATAGAACATAAAGGTTAAAGTAAAAGAAGCAGATCCAATATGGAGTCAGGTTTGTTCTTCCCTGTTACAGTTTTTCTTTTATACAGGAAACCTAATAATATTTGCTCAAAAAACAGTATCTTTGGCTTAAGAATCCAGATTTTAGGCTGCTACTGAGTGACAGCTAGTCAACTCACGACAGCTAGTCGTGAGTTGGAAAGAGCAATTCTGTGCTTTGAATCCAGTTTGGATTTAAGGTTAAAAAGACTTATGCCTGCTTGGAAGAAACATATGTAGGAGAGAAAAGGTCAACCCTGAAGAAAAACTGGCACTGCTGAATGCTTGAAGAATTGTGTCATGACAGAGGCAAGAGAGAACGGGTTCAAAGGCCGAGGTGGAGTCATGAGTGGAGTAATGAACATGCAAAACTCTGCCTCTGAAACAGGGGGAAAGTGGTTACACATAAAGGTACAGGGAAGAAAGCTGTGAGATAAGGATGAGAAAACTCGTGTTTAATGGAGTTGTGGCGTTTTCAATGAAAATGAACAGGTCTTTTGAGAACAAGAAGCTGTATGTTCAGAGTGAAGTAAGTCAGAAAGAGAAAAACAAATACCATATACTAACACATATATAGAATCTAAAAAAACAAAACAAAAAAATGATCATGAAGAACCTAGGGGCAGGACGGGAATAAAGATGCAGACCTACTAGAGAACGGACTTGAGGACAGGGGGAGGGGGAAGGGTAAGCTGTGATAAAGTGAGAGAGTGGCATGGACATATGTACACTACCAAACGTAAAATAGATCGCTAGTGGGAAGCAGCCGCATAGCACAGGGAGGTCAGCTCGGTGCTTTGTGATCACCTGGATGGGTGGGATAGGGAGGGTGGGAGGGAGGGGGACGCAAGAGGGAGGGGATATGGGGATGTATGTATATGTATAGCTGATTCACTTTGTTATACAGCAGCAACTAACACACCATTGTGAAGCAATTATACTCCAATAAAGATGTTAAAAAAAAAATAAGAAGCTGTATGTTATTTAAAACAAAAATTAAAGACATTACATACAATATATGCTTGCTGTTGATAACTTTACACATCCCTAAACACACCAACATACTTCACATGTGAAACTGCCAGGCAGCTGGACCTGACACACTCTCTCCTGTTCGTCTATTCATGCGTTGATTATTCCTTAAGACTCTTCCCACGTCCAATTGTCACCAAATGAAAGTTCCTGTGCCTGAGGCACAGTGAAGCCAAG
Organism: Platanista minor; assembly: GCA_004363435.1. NCBI lineage: Eukaryota > Metazoa > Chordata > Mammalia > Artiodactyla > Platanistidae > Platanista > Platanista minor. The sequence goes on from RJWK010018509.1 coordinate 10,744, forward strand.
CAAACCTAAACATCAGAGTTTGGAGCACAGAAAGGTTAATCGCAGGGCCATGCAAGGACACAGGTGGATGGAGTCCAAAAAGCCTCAGACTTCTTGAAGGGTTTTCGCAAAGCACTTTTGAAGGCAAGGTGAGGGAGGAGCAAGGTTACTTGTTGCAGACTTCTTGGTATTGGATTCCTTCCTTCTTGCAGCTGTTCACGGAGGTCAGGCCCCGATGTTCCTATAAACCTCCAACAGAGCAAATGTTATTCTCTGTTCTGCAACTTTTTTTTCTCTATATGAATTGAAGAGTGTTACACCCTTAAAGGTCAGAGCCTTGAGAATGGGCTATCCCGGATATTTCAGGCTATAAGCAGCAATCTTTTACAAAGTTTAAAAGTCATACTGTGCTCAATATGACTGAAAATGAGGCTGGAAAATATACAACACAGGCATTAATATTTAATGTCTCAGGATGATAGAGATGTAGCTGCCTTTGATATTTTGTATGTACCTTTATTATTTTCTAACACGAATATGTAATTTTAAATGAGCGTATATATTTTTGAAAGCACTTGGTCTCTGTCTTACAGAACAATTATAAAATTCGTCAAATAAATGAGAGCTGTGAACATATTCAGCACAAGTAAGTTGTACTCAAGAGGAAATATACTGTAATTATATGAAAACACTAGCTTGTGCCACAATATATAACAAGTCTATGTTGCTATAATGTAATTAATTGATAGCTCCTGAATTTCATTGCTTCTAAATACATCAAAATAGGACATGTTATGATAGATTTTTTTTTTTTTTTTTTTTTTTTGCGGTACGCGGGCCTCTCACTGTTGTGGCCTCTCCCGTTGCGGAGCACAGGCTCCGGACGCGCAGGCTCAGCGGCCATGGCTCACGGGCCCAGCCGCTCCGCGGCACGTGGGATCTTCCCGGACCGGGGCACGAACCCGTGTGTCCCCTGCATCGGCAGGCGGACTCTCAACCACGGCGCCACCAGGGAAGCCCCCTATGATAGATTTTTATATAGCACTTGCTTATTCATAGGGTTACTTTCATATGTACGGTGATAAGTACTGAGAATGTATCATAAGAAAAGGCTCTTGACCAGAATTTACTCACAGTTTGAACTGATAACACGCACACACATATACATCAGCTCTTCAGTATAGTGTGATAAATACCATGGCCACAAAATATAAGGTATAGATGCACAACATTTTTTAAAAGGACTTACCAGAAAAGACTTACTATTACTCATCTATATAAAGGAACGGAATGGGGTCATTGGTAGAGATGTGGATGGACCTAGAGTCTGTCATACAGAGTGAAGTAAGTCAGAAAGAGGAAAACAAATATTGTATATTAACGCATATATGTGGAATCTAGAAAAATGATACAGATGGACCTGTTTGCAGGGCAGGAATAGAGACACAGACACAGATAATGGACATGTGGACACAGAGAGGGAAGTGGGGGAGGGATGAATTGGGAGATTGGGATTGACATACATACACTACCATGTGTAAAATAGATGGCTAATGGTAACGTGCTGTACAGCACAGGGAGCTCAGCTCCATGCTCTGTGGTGACCTTGGTGGGTGGGAGGAAAGCCCAAGAGGGAGGGGATCAATGTGTACATATAGCTGATTCAGTTCATTGTACAGCGGGAACTAACACAACATTGCAAAGCAACTATACCCCAATGGAAAAAAAGACTTGATATTCTTTACTTAATTGTAAAGATTCTTTTTCTTACAAAAATATCCAGTTTTGTTATAGTCAAAAATGTTTATTTTCTAATACTGCAAATTCTGTAGAGATGTTGAGGTCAGTGATAGCAAAATATGAGTTTGGAATACCATGTTGGTAGAGGGTACTATTGATTAAACTGGAGGGTTGCATGAGTTTAGAAAATTCAGAGGCATCCATACTGTTAACGACGGTTTATAGGGGAGAATAAGTTATGTGTATTATTTAATATAGGAAATAGGAACCAATGAGAGTGATTTAAACAGAATGATCTGAAAATATCACTGTTTTGGAAAGAGCACCATGTCAGTGGTGTGGAAGATGAATGCAGGGTCCTGAAGCTAAAGTAAGAGAGAGCAGTTCAGATGCCCTGGCACCTGTGAACAGATGAAACCACAGAGGAGAATGAATGAAGTGAGAGAAAAGGCCATGGCTTGGAATCCTAGGGAAGGACCAGAGAAAAGAAATAGAGAAGAATGCCCTGGTGGGAGAGGATGATGGTGATGCTGAGAAGGGATCAAAAAGGTAGAAAGCTTTTCATTCATTTATTCATTTATTAATTGAAAATAGATTTATGGAGCACCTCTCATGGGCAGGCACTTTTCTGGTGTCTGGAGATATTGAATGGAATAGAATTTATACCGTCATGGAGTTTATGAAGTTTATATGGTAAGTAAAGTTTTTAATCTAAATAAAGCAAATTGGATGCCAGAAAATGATTAGTGATCTGGAGGAAAAAAATGAGTGAGGACAGGAAATATGGGATCAAGGAGGAAGATTCATTTAAAATGGAGCACTCAGGAAGGTCCTTGGTTACAGTGTGACATCAGAGCAGAAACCTGATGGAGATGAAGAGACAAGACAACAAGACAATGGACAAAAAGGAAAATATTTCCAGGCAGAGGGAACAGCAGTGGTAAGACAGGAGGGTACCTGGGGTATTGAAAGAACAGCAAAGAAGCCACAGAGCTGGGCTAGAGTGATAGAGGGGAGATTTACAGCCACTGAAAGTAGACACTGAGAATGTCCAGCAGATCACTTACGTCTGTTATCCCTGTAAGAACTGTAGCATTTTCCCTGAGAGAGATAGAAAGTTTTGGAAGATTTTAAGCATGAGTGATATGACTGTAATTTGATTTTGATCTGAAAAGCAACTCTCTGACTTCCTGAAGTTAGAGAGTGGATGGGGGGCCGTGGATCAAGGCAGGAAGCAGGGATACCTTTCAAGAGGTAGGGTAAAAACCCACCGTCACCCAAGGGAAAGATGATGGTATTGTGGGTGGTCTCAGCAAAGGTGGTGTGAAAGTTGTTAGATTCTCACAATATTTTTGAGAAGACAAACAGCAGAGGATGCTATTTCAGAAAGAGAGGAAGATAATTTATAAAGCAGTAAAATGAAGAGTTAAATTCTTTTTTTTTTTTAGCGGTACGCGGGTCTCTCACTGTTACGGCCTCTCCCGCTGCGGAGCACAGGCTCCGGACGCGCAGGCTCAGCGGCCATGGCTCAGGGGCCCAGCCGCTCTGCGGCATGTGGGATCCTCCCGGACCGGGGCACGAACCTGCGTCCCCTGCATAGGCAGGCGGACTCTCAACCACTGCGCCACCAGGGAAGCCCTAAATTCATTATTTTATGTGGTCTTCTAGAGGTCAATATTTTCAGAAGTAAATAGGAACAAAAGCTACATGTGTATAAATTGAGAACAAGTAAGAATTGGCACTAGATAACTTGTATGTTCTTTATCTAGCTCTGTAAGACTGTTTCTATCCCCTGTTCTAGATAGTATATCTCATGTTCCTATCCCCTGTTCTAGAGAGTATATCTCAGTTATGACACTGCTTAGGATAATTTTTTTTTATTATTTTGTCAGATTCCATTTAGCTTTGTATCATTCTTAATTCTAAGAAAGAAAAAAAGAGAGAGAGAAAGAAAGAAAGAGAGAGAAAAAGAAAGAAAGAAAGAAAGAAAGAAAGAAAGAAAGAAAGAAAGAAAGAAAGAAAGCGGGAGGGAGGAAGGAAGGAAGGGAGGGAGAGAGGGAGTGAAGGAGAGACGAAAGAGAGGTGTATAAAGTGTTACAGAGGAGAGCTGACACAAGAGTGGATGAACGTTGATTAAAATCACAATTGGTCGGCACTTCCTTATTAGTCTGAGGGGCCAGATGCTAGTTAACAAGTCTCAGGGAACTTGGCTGACTGTTAGGATGCATAATATGATAAGCCTATGTCAGGGAGTAAGCAATCTAAGGAGATGGGGTATAAGTCAGCCACAGTGTAGTCAGTGCAAGAGAAAGAACCTCACTCCAAGGATGTGGGTTGATGGGAGAGAACAAACTTGTGAAACCATCCCAGGCAGGAGTGACAAGATGCTGAGACCCACCACAGGTTTTGTAGGAATTCTCCAACAGATGCTTGGCAACAACAGACAAGAGTGCGGGAGTGTAGAAGGTACTTGGTTTTCTTTCCACACAATTCTAACTATGGCATTTGTGATTGGCAGAATAATGGCTCCCAATGATGTTCACGCCTGTTATTTGCATGGCAAAGAGACTTTGCTGAAGACCATGGAAGACCTCGAGCTCCTAAGCCCAGTCACGTAAGTGAGAACACTGTAGTCAGTGTTTCCACATTGTTCCAGGGACACAGGCTTCAAACTATCCCTGCATGTAGGGCATTCTCGAAACAAGTTAGATGATTCCTCTGATGATGAACATCTTCCTCAGTGTCTTCTTTCTGTTTCAGAGGCATCTAGTGTATATCTCTGCCCATGTGTTGTAGTCACATGGGGTTTAAGTAACTCACTCTAGTTCGGGTTTAAGTAGAAGGGGTATGGATGAAAAGATGTGGAGAGGTCACTCCCTGCAAGGCCAAGTCTAAAAAACGAATGAGTTTGTAGGTGATGCTCACACAAAGGAGAGGCAGGGGACCTGTGAACAAGGAGGTACTGTGGTCAGGAGCATAGGTGGGCAAACCAACAGTAAGGGATGTGTTCACTGTTCTTCGTGGTGAGACTGCTGTCCCTATAGGGCATATAAATGGAGTTGCTAGAAGACAATAGGACAAAGAATTTTGGAAATTGAGAAAGTGTTGTAAGCTAGTTAAAGATATTGCAGGTGCAAAGCTCACACATGGAGAGCACAGAGTGAGAACAGAAAGGATAAGTTTGTTCTCTACATCTGTGACTCTATTTCTGCTTTGCAAATATGTTCATCTGCACCATTTTTCTAGACTCCACGTGTAAGTGATATTGTACAATATTTGTTTTCCTCTTTCGGACTTACTTCACTCTGTATAACAATCTCTAGGTTCATCCATGTCTCTGTAAATGGCACTATTTTGTTCCTTTTTCTGGCAGAGTAATATCCCATTGTATATATGTACCACATCTTCTTTATCCATTCCTCTGTTGATAAACACTTAGGCTGCTTCCATGTCCTGGGCTACCGTAAATAGCGCTGCAATGAACATCAGGGTGCATGCATCCTTTCAAATTCTGCTTTTCTCCATGTATATGCCCAGGAGTGGGATTGCTGGATCATATGGTAGCTCTATTTTTAGTTTTTTAAGGAACCTCCATAGAGTTCTCCATAATGGCTGCACCAATTTACATTCCCACCAACAGTAAGGTGGGTTCCCTTTTCTCCACACCCTCTCTAGCAATTACCAAGAGGGAAGGGGGAGTGGGATGAATTGGGAGATTGGGATTGACTATTTATAAAATAGATAACTAATGAGAATCTACTGTATAGCACAGGGAACTCTACTCAGTGCTCTGTGGTGACCTAAATGGGAAGGAAATCTAAAACAGAGTGGATATATGTATACATATAACTGATTCACTTTGCTGCACAGCAGAAAGTAACACATTTTAAAGCAACTACACTCCAATAAAAGTGAATAAATAAAAAATAAAATTACTATGAAAGAAAATAGTGTTAAAAACTGCATAGAGAAAAATTAGCAGGATAATGCCTTAAATAACCCATAATTTTGTGTACATTTCTCTATAGATCATTTTATCAGCTCCTCTAAATTTATTAGGCAATGTTTTTCTATGGCCCTCAATTAATTCTTCAAGTATTTCCTCAATGGGGAATCCCTACTCAGCAAAACTTGTAATGGAATGAAAAATTGGTGGGAGAATGAAACATGAATCAAGTATATCAGTTAACAAATTAAGTTCACAGCCACAGCAAATGTTACTGAGGAAGCAGAGAAAAGGGGGATTAGAAGGAATGACTCAGCTGAGTGATGAGTAAGGAATTAACTCACTGAGAAAGAGGAGCATTCACTCTTCACAAACTCAGCCAGCCGACGAGGATGGGATTTGAACCCATGCGTGCAGAGCACAATGGATTAGCAGTCCATCGCCTTAACCACTCGGCCACCTCGTCACACGTGAACCTCACTTCTTCAACCTCTTCCTACAGTACTCCCAGGCGATTTATAGCAATGTGTCTAATCACTCTTTTCCTGACTCACAGCCACAGTGTGAGTTAGGTGTCTTAAAGTAAATATCACAACCACCACAAAACTGATGGACAACACTTGGAGTGGTGAAGTTACCTGGCAAATACCTGGTAACAGGTGGAACCACGCCTGACACACGTTGTTGGACACAAGTCAGTCCTGGCTTGCAGACCCAGCTGTATGTGCCAGGGAGGCACACACCCCACCTGGACTTGCCCAGGGTCCCTCTGCCACTGCCTTCTGCATTCGAGGGACTGATTTCCCCACTCCTGATCAGAACTGCTAGGATTCCCATTTTCTGGGTGGTACCAGAATCCCTTCCCTGCGATTCCTTTCCATTTGTTTCTGTGATATGCCCCCCAGCCAGGAAAAGCCCTCATATTTTTTAAATGTTATTTTTATTGGAGTACAGAAGCTTTGCAATATTATGTTAGTTTCTGCAGCACAATGAAGTGAATCAGCTATACGTTTACATATATGCCCTCCCTCTTGGACCTCCCACTACCCCCTATTCTGCCCATCGAGGTCATCACAGAGCAGCAAGCTGAGCTCCCTGTACTATACAGCAGGTTCCCACTAGCTATCTGTTTTATACATGGTAGTGTATGTATGTCAATCCTAATATCTCAAGTCATCCCACTCCCCCTTCCCACCCCCCCCCAAACGTCCAGTTCTCTACATCTGTGTCTCAATTCCTGCCCTGCAAATAGATTCATCTGTACCAATCTTCTAGATTGCACATATATTTGTTAATATCCTCATTTCTCTTTTGTTAACCTCTCTAGGACTTAGCATTGATCAGTCTATGAAAAATCATCAATGCATGAGAACGTGTTTTGGAAAACAGTAGACAAGAGAAAGAGCCCTGATGGGAAGTTACTTGTATCCCAGCACAAGAGTGGCTTAGCTTGACTACTGTCAAGGCTGGGAACGGCCCATGGGGTGGGAAATACTGGATGCAGGAGGCAGGTTGCAGGTCCTGGTTGTTGCTCTTTCCTAAGCCCACTAGGGAAGCCTGGCTAAGCCCTTCCATCTCTGACAACCTCTGGGATAAAGTGGCCATCAAGAACTCTGGGACCCCGGTTCGATCCCTGGCTGGGGAGTTAGGATCCTGCAAGACTCGAAGCAAAGCCAAAAACAAAAATTAAAAGAAGAAAAAAGAGCCCTCTTCCACTCTCGAGAGTTTGTATACTTTTATTGTTTTTAATTTTTTTATTAGTTATTTTACACATATTAGTGTATATATGTCAATCCCAATTTCCCAATTTATCCCACCACCAACCCCCTTCTTTTCCCCCCATGTCCATATGCTTGTTCTCTACATCTGTGTCTCTATTTCTGCCTTGCAAACCAGTGCATCTGTACGATTTTTCTAGATTCCACATATATGCCTTAATATACGATATTTGTTTTCCTCTTTCTGACTTACTTCACTCTGTATGACAGTCTCTAGGTCCATCCACGTCTCTACAAATGACACAATTTCCTTCATTTTATGACTCAGTAGTATTTCATTTTATATATGTGCCACATCTTCTTTAACCATTCATCTGTCAATGGGCATTTACGTTGCTTCAATGTCCTGGCTATTGTAAGTAGTGCTGCAATGAACACTGGGGTGCATGTGTCCTTTGGAATTATGGTTGTCTCTGGGTATATGTCCAGTAGTGGGATTGCTGGGTCATATGGTAATTCTATTTTTAGTTTTTTAAGGAACCTCCATACTGTTCTCCATAGTGGCTGTATCAGTTTACATTCCCACCAACAGTGCAAGAGGGTTCCCTTTTATCCACACCCTCTCCAGCATTTGTTGTTTGTAGATGTTCTGCTGATACCCATGCTAACTGGTATGAGGTGATACCTCACTGTAGTTTTGATTTTCATTTCTCTAATAATTAGTGATGTTGACCATCTTCTCATGTGCCTCTTGGCCATCTGTAGGTATTCTTTAGAGAAATGTCTCTTTAGGTCTTCTGACCATTTTTTTTCATTGGGTTGTTTGTTTTTTTAATATTAAGCTGCATGAGCTGTTTATATATTTTGGAGATTAATCTTTAGTCCGTTGATTTGCATGCAAATATTTTCTCCCATTGTGAGGGTTGTCTTTTTGTCTTGTTTATAGTTTCTTTTGCTGTGCAAAAGCTTTTAAGTTTAATTAGGCCCCATTTGTTTACTTTTGTTTTTAATTTCCATTACTCTAGGAGGTGTGTCGAAAAAGATCTTGCTGTAATTTATGTGAAAGAATGTTCTTCCTATGTTTTCCTCTAAGAGTTTTATAGTGTCCAGTCTTACAAATAGGTCTTTAACCCATTTTGAGTTTATTTTTGTGTATGGTGTTAGGGAGTGTTCTAATTTCATTCTTTTACATGTAGTTATCCAGTTTTCCCAGCACCACTTATTGAAGAGACTGTCTTTTCTCCATTGTATATCCTTGCCTCCTTGGTCATGATTAGTTGACTGTAGGTGGGTAGGTTTCTCTCTGGGCTTTCTATCCTGTTCCATTGATCTATATTTCTGTTTTTGTGCCAGTACCATATTGTCTTGATTACTGTAGCTTTTTAGTGTACTCTGAAGACAGGGAGTCTGATTCCTCCAGCTCTGTTTTTTTTCCTCAAGTTTGCTTTGGCTATTTGGGGCCTTTTGTGTCTCCATACAAATTTTAGGATTTTCTGTTCTAGTTCTGTAAAAAATACCATTGGTAATTTGATAGGGATTGCATTGAATCTGTAGATTGCTTTGGGTACTATAGTCATTTTCACAATGTTGATTCTTCCAATCTAAGAACATGGTATATTTCTCCATCTGTTTGTGTCCTCTTTGATTTCTTTCATCAGTGTCTTATAGTTTTCTGAGCACAGGTCTTTTACCTCCTTTGGTAGGTTTATTCCTAGGTATTTTCTTCTTTTTGTTGCAGTGGTGAATGGGATTATTTCTTTAATTTCTCTTTCTGATCTTTCGTTGTTAGTGTATAGGAATGCAATAGATTTCTGTACATTAATTTTGTATCCTGAAACATTACCAGATTCACTGATTAGCTCTAGTAGTTTTCTGGTGGCATCTTTAGGATTCTCTATGCATAGTGTCATGTCATTTGCAAACAGTGACATCTTTACTTCTTCTTTTCCAATTTCTATTCCTTTTTTTCTTTTTCTTCTCTGGTTGCCATGGTTAGGAATTCCAAAATTATGTTGAATAATAGTGGTGAGAGTGGACATCCTTGTCTTGTTCCTCATCTTAGAGGAAATGCTTTCAACTTTTCACCACTGAGAATGATTTTTGCTGTGGGTTAGTCATATATGGCCTTTGTTATGTTGATGTAGGCTCCCTATATGCTCACTTTCTGGAGAATTTTTATCATAAATGGGTGTTGAATTTTGTCAAAAGTTTTTCTGCATCTATTGAGGTGATCATGTGGGTTTTTTTGTTGTTGTTTTTTGGGGTTTTTTTTGCGGTACGTGGGCCTCTCACTGCTGTGGCCTCTCCCCCTGCGGAGCACAGACTCCAGATGCACAGGCTCAGCGGCCACATCTCATGGACCCAGCCGCTCCATGGCATGAGGGATCCTCCCGGACCGGGGCACGAAGCCGTGTCCCCTGCATCGGCAGGCGGACTCTCAACCACTGCGCCACCAGGGAATCCCGATCATATGGATTTTATTCTTCAGTTTGTTCATGTGGTATATCACATTGATTGATTTGCATATATTGAAGAATCCTTGCATCCCTGAGATAAATCTCACTTGATTATGGTGTATGATCCTTTTAATGTGTTGTTGAATTCTGATTGCTAGTATTTCATTGAGGATTTTTGCATCTATATTCATCAGTGTTATTGGTCTATAATTTAATTTTTCTGTAGAATCTTTGTCTGGTTTTGGTATCAGGCTGATGGTGGCCTAGTAGAATGAGTTTGGGAGTGTTCCTTCCTCTGCAGTTTTTTGGAAGAGTTTGAGAAGGATGGGTATTAGCTCTTCTCTAAATGTTTGATAGAATTCACCTGTGAAGCCATCTGGTCCAGGACATTTTTTTGTTGGAAGATTTTTAATCACAGTTTCAATTTCATTACTTGTGATTGCTCTGTTCATATTTTCTATTTTTTCCTGGTTCAGTCTTGGAAGGTTATACCTTTCTAAGAATTTTTCCATTTCTTCCAGGTTGTCCATTTTATTGGCATAGAGTTGCTTGTAATAGTCTCTTATGATGTTTTGTTTCTCTGTACTGTCTGTTGTAACTTCTCCTTTTTCATCTCTAATTTTATTGATTTGAGTCCTCTCCCTCTTTTTTTTATGAGTCTGGGTAAAGGTTTATCAATTTTGTCTGTCTTCTCAAAGAACCAGCCTTTAGTTTTATTGATCTTTGCTATTGTTTTCTTTGTTTCTATTTAATTTATTTCTGCTCTGATGTTTATGATATATTTCCTTCTACTAACTTTGGGTTTTGTTTGTTCTTCTTTCTCTAGTCCCTTTACATGTAAGGTTAGATTGTTTATTTGAGATTTTCCTTGCTTCTTGAGGTAGGATTTTATTGCTATAAACTTCCCTCTTAGAACTGCTTTTGCTGCACCCCATAAGTTTTGGATTGTTGTGTTTTCATTGTCATTTGTCTCTAGGTATTTTTTTATTTCTTCAGTGATTTCTTGGTTATTTAGTAATGTATTGTTTAGCCTCCGTGTTTTTGTACTTTTTACTTTTTTTCCCTGTAATTGATTTCTAGACTCATAGAGTGTAGTCAGAAAAGATGCTTGGTATGATTTCAATTTTCTTAAATTTACTGAGGTTTGATTTGTGACCCAAGATGTGCTCTCTCCTGGAGAATGTTCCGTGTGCACTTGAAAGGAAAGTGTAATCTGCTGTTTTCGATGGAGCGCCCTATATATATCTATTAAATCTATCTGGTCTATTGTGTCACTTAAAGCTTGTGTTTGCTTATTAATTTCCTGTCTGGATGATCTGTTCAGTGGTGTAAGTGATGTGCTAAAGTCCCCCACTATTATTGTGTTACTGTTGATTTCCTCTTTTATAGCTGTTAGCATTTGCCTTATGTATGAGGTGCTCCTATATTGGGTGCATATATATTTATAATTCTCATATCTTCTTCTTGGATCGATGACTTGATCATTATGTAGTGTCCTTCCTTGTCTTGTGTAACATTCTTTATTTTAAAGTTTGTTTTATCTGATATGAGTATTGTTGCTCCAGCTTTCTTTTGATTTCCGTTTGCATGGAATATCTTTTTCCATCCCCTCACTTTCAGTCTGTATGTGTCCATAGGTCTGAAGTGGGTCTCTTGTAGACAGCATATATATGGGTCTTGCTTTTGTATCCACTCAGCAAGGCTGTGTCTTTTGGTTGGAACATTTAACTCATTCACTTTTAAGGTAATTATTGATATGTATGTTCCTAGTACCATTTTCTTAATTGTTTTTGGTTTGCTTTTGTGGGTCCTTTTCTTCTCTTGTGTTTCCCACTTAGAGAAGTTCCTTTAGCATTTGTTGTAGAGCTGGTTAGGTGGTGCTGAAGTCTCTTAGCTTTTGCTTTCTGTAAAGCTTTTGATTTCTCCATTGAATCTGAATGAGATCCTTGTTAGGTAGAGTAATCTTGGTTGTGGCTTCTTCCCTTTCATCACTTTAAATATATTGTGCCACTCCCTTCTGGCTTGTAGAGTTTCTGCTGAGAAATCAGCTGTTAGCCTTATGGGAGTTCCCTTGTTTGTTATTTGTCTTTTTTCCCTTGTTGCTTTTAATAATTTTTCTTTGTCTTTAATTATTTTCAATTTGATTACTATGTGTCTCATCATGTTTCTACTTTGGTTTATCCTGCCTGGGACTCTCTGAGCTTCCTGGATTTTGGTAGCTATTTCCTTTCCCATGTTAGGGAATTTTTTGACTATAATCTCTTTAAATATTTTCTCGAGTCCTTTCTCTATCTCTTCTCCTTCTGGGACCCCTAGAATGGGAATGTTGGTGCATTTAATTTTGTCCCAGAGGTCTCTTAGGCTGTCCTCACTGAGATTGTTTCAAGATGGCAGAGTAGAAATACGTGTGTTCACTCCCTCTTCCAAGAGCACCAAAATCACAACTAACTGCTGAACAGTCATCAACAGGAAGACACTGTAACTCACCAAAAAAATACCCCACCTCCAAAGACAAAGGAGAAGCTGCAGTGAGATGGTAGGAGGGGTGCCATCACAATAAAATTAAATCCCATAACCACTGGGTGGGTGACTCACAAACTGGAGAACAATTATACCACATAATTCCACCCACTGGAGTGAAGGTTCTGAGCCCCACATCAGTCTTCCCAACCTGGGGGTCCGGCAATGGGAGGCAGATTTCCCAGGCAATCAGAGTTTGAAGGCTAGCAGTGTTTTATTGCAGGACTTTGACAGGACTGAGGGAAACAGAGACTCCACTCTTGGAAGGAACATACAAAGTAGTATGTGCACCAGGACCCAGGGAGAAGGAGCAGTTACCCCATAGGAGACTGAACCACACCTATCTGCTAGTGCTGGGGGGGGGGGGGTCTCCTGAAGAGGCAGGGGATGGCTGTGGCTCACTGCAGGGCCAAGGACACTGGCAGCAGAAGTTCTGGGAAGTATTCATTGGTGTAAGCCCTCCTGGGGTCCACCATTAGCCCACCAAAGAGCCTGCTGTCTCCAGTGTTGGGTTGCCTCAGGCCAAACAACCAACAGGGAGGGAACTCAGCCCCACCTATCAGCAGACAAGTGGATTAAAGTTTTACTGAGCTCTACCCAACAGAGCAACATCCAGCTTTAGCCATCACCAGTCTCTCCCCTCAGGAAGCTTGCACAACCCTCTTAGATAGCCTCAACCACCAGAGGGCTGACAGCAGAAGTAAAAAGAACTACAGTCCTGCAGCCTGTGGAAAGAAAACCACATTCACAGAAAGACAGACAAAATGAAAAGGCAGAGGGCTATGTCAGAGATGAAGGAACAAGATAAAATACCAGAAAAACAACTAAATTAAGTGGAGATAGGCAACCTTCCAGAAAAAGAATTCAGAATAATGATAGTGAAGATGATCCAAGACCTCAGAAAGAGAATGGAGGCAAAGATGGAAAAGATGTTTAACAAAGACCTAGAAGAAGTAAAGAACAAACAGAGATGAACAATTGAATAACTGAAATGAAAAATGCACTAGAAGGAATCAATAGCAGAATAACTGAGGCAGAAGAATGGATAAGTGATCTGGAAGACAGAATGGTGGAAATCACTGCTGCAGAATAGAATAAAGAAAAAAGAATGTACTTTTAAATGTTTAGTGCAGAATTTTGGAGGTTGAAGTATTCTTTTCTACAAAAATATTGGTGCCTTTTTCCTCTCTGTGAAGTCTCTTAGCTCTGTTCTCAACTTTGTTGGGAAGGACTCCTCTCTCTCACTACAGTTCACCAAATTTTAAAATATCTTCGTGATCTCAGCACAAGCCTTCATCCGCATGCAGTACTGAATGAAATAATCTTATTTGTTCCTCTGAGTGGGGCGAGTATATTGTTACCCTTTAAGTCATCTGCTGCCACTCACACTTACATTTCAGAGACTCAAAGGCAACCTCATTTCACACCAGTGGCTTCAGAACTATTCCTAGGTGAAGCTCGGGGGTGGGGTGAGAGTGGGTGGTGGATTTCTGCTGTTACCTAAGAGTTTCACTGACGTTTGACTTAGACCACTCTCCCTATAGCAATAGGGCAGAGAATGTATTTGTTTCAGTCATATTACACCAGTGTCAGTGTAAACAAACAATAATTACTGTTAATAGATTTAATACCAAATCTAAGCATTAGAATTAAGGTACCTAGAAAGGATATTTTCGATTAATTAAACATTTTGAGTTAATAGCCCTAGCTTTTTAAATTTTTAAACTATAAGTTTATGATGAGTATTACATTAGTTAACATCAGTTAAATGCTTAGAAAATTGTCTACAAATAGTAATCTTTGTATAAATCGATTGATATTATGGTAGTTTTTATTACTAACAAAATAAATAATAAACTAATAATTAATTACAAAAATAAGAATGTAAAAGAGTAGGAATTCAGACACATAATCACAAGAGTGATCTGAGAGTGAAAACCAGAGCCAGGAAAAAGTCTCTCATTGACATCAAAGAGTTTAAGGAAGTCATTTCCCACAGTGACGTTCCCATATATGTTGAACAGCACACTAGGGAGTGGGAGGAGAGCCTGATCTGCAGTGTTTGCTGATTTCTGTGCTATAAATATTCCCAATATGATCCATCTTCCAAACTACTAACATGGTGTCATGGGGTTCTCAAAATACCTGAAATTCTCCAGTCCACTCTTTTGAGTAGATAAAAGCTTATTCCTGCATCCGGTTTAACTAGAACGGACTTCGGAATCAATTCGATTGCAACTTTTCTATGTGTGCAGAGGAGAGGGGGGAGGGGCAGAGAGAGGAATGAGCCCAAGAGGCCTGAGAACAGGATCCCTTTGTTTCTCACAAAAGCCTTTTATTCTGCATTGTCAACCATGGTGAAAAGCCAGCCCCGGTAGAAAGTATGTTGATGTCTTATCACGCTAAAAAAATCTTCCTTGATCTTCCAGGTACTTGGAATTATATAGATTTCTTTCTTGTCCATTGACTAACAGATGGACAAGGTTTTAATTTAATAAAGGTTTAATTTAATAAATTACATATAGTGACAGTTGTCTTAGAAATAAGAAATAAGAATACAAAAAATTGTATTTCATTTAAAAGTTTAGTAATAGTATAGCATGTGAAATTAAAAATTAAAAGAGTAAAATAAAAGCCTTATAGTCTGGTTGCTTTTTATCTGAATCTTTTTCACAATTAACCAGGTTATTCACATATAACAAAAAACTAGTATTTAAAAAGTACTTGGACAACATCTAACCTATAATTTTTTTTAGAACAGAGAAAATATTCTCAAAGTCTAAATAACACTAAAAATAGTATATACTATGGAGAATTTTACATATCAATTAAATATGCATTCCCATTTAATGCTATTTGATATCTATCAAAAAATTTTACAAAATTTTCCACTAAAGGGAGTCAGTAAAGTTGCTAAGTCATTGATTAAGGAAGAGAAAGGAAATAATGATTTAAAAGGATGAAATACTTGTCCAGGAAAATAAATACTCATACAGGTTTGCACATTCTTTAAGAATACCTCATGTACATAAAATCATCTTCTATTAAAGCTGAATAATTTCATGTTTTCAGGTGTTTTCATTCCACAGATTGAACATATTTAAACAAAACCCAGCCCTTAGGTTTCTGTTGAAGTCAGTTAGCCCCCCAGTGCTGTGAGAATTTATTTGGAATAATGACAAGATTGGAGCTATGACTTAGTATATACATCACCTACCTGGCTTATTTACTTGGTGCTGGCTCACAAGACCTCCTGTCACTCAGCTCATCTTCACAGACTTGGTCTCTTATCAGAGTACATTTTTTCTATCCACAAAGAAAGACAAAAAAAATTTCACAGAAGCTACAGTTTTGTATGTTATTTTCCATTTTGAAAGCACTGAATTCACTTTCTGGGTTCTGTACATCATGTGAGTTTGATTAGAGCTTTCATCATAGGCTCAAAAGGCAGTGGGATTTCAATTATTTCTCTCTGGATAGTAAAGCCTGTCTTGTAGCCACTATAGAAAAATACCCGTGTCTGTTATGACTGACATAATTCTTTAGGGTTCTCCATCCTTTTAAAGTCCTACTAAAATTTCAAACACTGACTGGTTCTTCTTTTGTTTGGAGATAAGTTTTGTTTGGATTATATTAATCGACTCATTGAAAATTTCTTCTTACTGTTAATATGTGATTTGTTTGCTTTGACTTAATGTTAAAGTCAGCATTACTGGCTGGTCTTACTTTTGTTGCTTAAGAAAATTGTTTTAATCTATGTTAAATAAGCACCTGCTTATTGGTACTCATTCTGCAGCATCCTGCATAGAGTTGCCCGTGAAAGTGAAGTTTGATCATGGATGAATATCTTCAGATCAGAATGTTTGATCTCATGATTTTTTATTTTGGTTTATGTTTGACACTATTGGTTATCTTACTCACAGACTCTCATTCATGTAGCATGCTTCTAAAGATTGACAGTCACGTAAATCATTATTATTTCTTATTAGTGACTTTAGAGGATTTCTATATCTTTGCTCCCAAAAGTGAATTTCATGTGCATTTCTTAAGCTCTAATTTCAGATGAGCATGGTTTTCTACATTAATTGAAAATTTGTTTTCATTTGATCTAATAATGGACAAATAGTCCAAAACATATTTTTACTAATTTAGATGAATAAATATTGCTAATACAGGCCTTTTAAAGATTTGTTTTGACTAGCAAAAATCATTTTCCTGGGCCAAATGCAAAATAATATTAAAATGTCAAGTTAATTTCTTGCTGTGACATTTTTTGCTATCATTCTAATTGTGAGATCATCTGTGTGTGATATTTCTTTGAAAATAATTTATACAGTCAGTAAACACTCTGACACTGTCCCTAGTAATATTTTCATTTCGATGGCAAGTGATATCACATAATTCTATGCTTTGGTTCAGTCTCTCAAGGATATACCTACCATTTTGTAAATCTTTCCTATATTCTGTCACCAAACCAAACTGTGTGCAATTGTAAAGCAAATATACAACGATCACAGAAAAATGTAACCCAAGAGCCAACAACTGTGTAAACCTAAAGTGTTCAAAAAAGGGTCATTGAGAAAGTGGTCTGTTAAGAGAGTGTCTACAAAGTAGACAGATAGTATTATTCTAGTTTAGAGCACTTTCTTGAAAATGTTATCATGTCCAGACAGAAAAGATACTTTCTCACGTCAACTAGCAGTTCTTTGCTCTTAATTGGATCTTTCATATGTAAGGTACATTGTCTTTTGAATATCTGTTCATCGACATCAATAACTTTTCTCAGTCTTCCCTGTTATTTGATATTGTTATATAAAATTTTTTAAAGACATCACTTTTGTCAACTTCTATATCCCTGTAATAGAATGCTTTTACCACACTGACAGGCAGACAATACAAGGGGAGTTAGTCACACATTAACTATCAGATGCATTGCAAAATAACCATAGTTTTCATTGTCAATGTCAATTATTTATTATTTTGTTGCCACAGTCTTTATATACCACCGCTGTGGGACTTCTTTTCCAGATTATGACCTGTTTCATGGTTCAGTGTCGAAGCAAACTCACAGTAGAATAATACACATGAATAAATGTAACCCTCAGTTACAGGTTCTGTATTTTGAACCTGTTTGATTTTCCTTTCTATCCAAATATCAATAAAGTATCCAACTGACTTTCCTTGTAGCTCTTATCAAAATATTTTGAAGTGGTTAGTTTTCTCTGCCTGCTAAAAGTATGTTTTTATACATGATATAAAGACACATGCTTTTAGAGGTGCTGTTATTTCTATATGTTTAAGATTGTAACTTTATGTCTGGAAAGCCCAGAACAGAATTCAGGCCAGAAAAACATCACAGAGCATCATAAAGTGTGGTTGTTAATTGTCCCTCGTATACTTAGTCACCAGCGTCAATATTTTCCATGTAAAAGTGTCTGAATCTCCATCCCTACAAACACCTTTTTATTAAATATAACTTCTGTCAAGAACAGAAGCATTCATATTTTTCAACAGAAGTTAACATGATAAAAAATGCATATATATGTGTTTCACATTTTTTTAATTCACAAGTGGGTCCAGAATTGGCACTAGGACTGGAGCTGATTCAAATATAAACCAAATAGACAAAGTTTTATATGCACTTGTCTTTATTTTGTCAATGCTTTACATAAAGTAAAAGAAGTACACATCAAAGCAGTAAAACATCGGATTCTTATGAAGATATCACCAACTTAGGAAAATAAACCTGGAAATGATGGGCACATAAATAAGGACAGGGTAAGGATCTCAATGGGATCATGGTAAAAACAATGGAAAGGAAATTACTAATACCACAGAAATGAAGAAACAAGTATTCTCACAGGAGAATAGAAGCAAGAGAGAGGAAGCAGTCAAGAATTAATCCAACAATTCTTCTCTGATTAGAAATAGAGAAGAATGTAAAAGACTTTTACATCTGTTAAAACAAGATATTACCAGATAAACCAAACTATTATGCTATTTTTAAAGCCATCTAAAAACTCTGGATAAAGAATTCCAAGGAATAAAACGCTGCATGAAATTCCCCTTTCTCGATGAGCGTACAATGGAGAAAACGTTCCTACATGGAGAGTATAAAACAAGTTGGGAATAGGGCATGCAAGAATGTGAATGTTTCTCAGACAAGGAAAGCCAGGGAAACTCTGGACAACCCTATGGCTTGGCCTGTCAGATTTAAATGCAAAGAAGATCCAGAATCAAGGAGTGTTCTACTAAGTAAGAAAAGGTTGGGGGTGGGGCTGTCCAATCGTGCAGTTTTACAATGATGTAGTCTAACAATCTCATGGTTTTGATGTTTGGTGATCTCAAATGGCTATTGTCCTATGGGGTCCCTGGGCCTGAAGTCTCAAAGTCTCAGAGTCTTAAAATCTCATGGATTCACGGTCTCTTGTTCTCTTAATTTCTCAGTCCCTCCATCCTTAAGACCTTCTGAGCCTCCCAGGCTTCAGAGTACAGGCATACCTCATTTTATTGCTCTTGGCTTTATTGCATTTTGCAGATATAGCATTTTATACAAATTGAAGTTTTGTGGTAACCTTGTGTTGAGCAAGTCTATCGGCATCATTTTTCCAACAGCATTTGCTCATTTTGTGTCTCTGTGTCACATTTTGGTAATTCTAGCAATATTTTAAACTTTTTCATTATTATTGTACTTACTATGATGATCACTTCAGGTTAGTGATTTTTAATGTTACTATTGCAAAAAAATTATGACTTGATGAAGAATGACAGTTAATATTTTTAGCAATAAAGTAGTTTTTAATTAAGGCATGTACTTTTTTTAGACATTGTCATTGCACACTTAATAGACTGTAGTATAGTGTAAACATACCTTTCATATGCACTGGTAAACCAAAAAATTCATGTGACTCACTTTCTTGTGATATTCCCTTTGTTGCAGTGGTCTGGAATTGAACCTGCAATTTCTCCAAGGCATGCCTGTGTTGCAGTGTGAGGTCTAAAAGTACAAGGTATTTTCTCCTTTAAAGAGAAGCCTGAACTCATAGTTAAAGCATTTCAAAACAGAGGTGAACTGAGTCTCACCAAAGCTGTAAGTAAATTACCGCCCAAATAAATGTCTGCTTCTAATGAAATTATAAGCCCTTTGGCAGTGCAGAAATTAGAGAATGTGTTGAAAGCAGAGATCTTAGACTCCTTGTTACTAAACCCATAACAGAACTAAAACCATAAACTCACTCCAGTGCTGCTCAATATCTAATTATCTGGCTGGATCAAACTATCGTCCTCATATCCTGGCTCTTAAGTTGCCTAACAAAGGGAAAAAAAAAAAATCAGAAGAATATGACCCCTAGGTAAAAGCACAATTAGACAATATAAACAAACCCACACACAACTCAAATGGTATAATTATCAATAAAGAATTTTAACATGTCTATGAAATATATCTTTAAATTAACATAAAAATAGATATGTTAAGCTAAGAGCTGAATTTCAGAAGAGATTTGGAAACTAAAAGGAGAACCAACTTAAAATTCTGAAATTTAGAAATATATCTGAAACTTTCAAAAAATCACAGGAAGGGATTAACAGCAGAATAAATACAACATGAGACCAGCCAATAGAAAGGCTTAAAGTGAAGAACAGAGAAAAAGAAAGTGAAATAAAATGAACAGAGTCTCTGTGACTTTTGAAACAGTATCCAACAGTTAAACATATAATTGGAATAGTAGATATATAAGAGATAATGCGGCAGAAAAACATTTGATGAAATATTAATTTTTTTCAAATTTGATGAAAAATTTCAACATACTAATCCAAATAGTATAGCAAACTACTATCAGAATAAGTGTAAGGAATATCATCCCTCAGCAAATCAGAGTCAAACTGCTGAAACCAGAGGTTAAAAAAAAAAAAAAAAAGTCTTAAATACAGAAAAGAAAAAAAAAATTCCACAAACTGGAAAAATGATAAGCAAGATAGCATATTTCAAATGAGAAACAATTGACACAGAAGAAAATAGAACAAGTTTAAAGTGCTTAAAGGAAAAATACAATAAAGAAAAACCTGTCAACCTGAAATTCTATATCCAGCAAACATATCTTTCAAGAGACAGCTATCTTACCAAGATGAAGTATCAGAAATTAGATTTCTCTTCCTGCCTGAATCATCAGAAACACTGGATCAAATATGATTCAGGCACGCAGACCCGCCTCCCATGGGGACGATGCCTGAGGAGTAGCGGTAGGAGCTTCGAGACTACGGCAGGGCAAAAGGAATCTGCTCATCATAACAACTGATGTAAAAATATGCAATATTGGGATTAGAGAAAAGATGGCGGAAGAGAAAGACATGGAGACTACCTTCCTCCCCACAGATACACCAGAAATACATCTACACGTGGAACAACTCCTGCAGAAAACCTACTGAACGCTGGCAGAAGACCTCAGACCTCCCAAAAGGCAAGAAACTCCCCACGTACGTGGGTAGGGCAAACAAAAAAAAAAAGAAAAAACAGAAACAGAAGGATAGGGACGGAACCGGCACCAGTGGGAGGGAGCTGTGAAGCAGGAAAGGTTTCCACTCACTGAGAAGCCCCTTCGCGGGCGGAGACTGCGGGTGGCGGAGGGGGGAAGCTCCGGAGTCGCGGAGGCGCCGACCGGCACTCACCAGCCCGAGAGGCTTGTCTGCTCCCCGGCCGTTGTGGGCGGGGCTGGGAGCTGAGGCTCGGGCTTCAGTCGGAGCGCAGGGAGAGGACTGGGGTTGGTGGTGTGAACACAGCCTGAAGGGGGCTAGTGCACCACGGCTAGCCGGCAGGGAGTCCGGGAAAAGTCTGGACCTGCCGAGGAGGCAAGAGACTTTTTCTTCCCTCTTTGTTTCCTGGTGCGCGAGGAGAGGGAATTAAGAGCACTGCTTAAAGGAGCTCCAGAGACGGGCGCGAGCCGCGGCTACCAGCGCGGACCCCAGAGACGGGCCTGAGATGCTAGGGCTGCTGCTGCCGCCACCAGGAAGCCTGTGTGCGACCACAGGTCACTCTCCACACCTCCCCTCCCAGAGCCTGTGCAGCCCGCCAACGCCAGGGTCCCGTGATCCAGGGACGGCTTCCCCGGGAGAACACAGGGCACGCCTCAGGATGGCGCAACGTCCCGCCGGCCTCTGCCGCCGCAGGCTCGCCCCTCGCTCCGTGCCCCTCCCTCCCCGCGGCCTGAGTGAGCCAGAGCCCCCGAGTCAGCGGCTCCTTTAACCCCGCCCTGTCTGAGCGAAGAACAGACGCCCTCCGGCGACCTACACGCAGAGGCGGGGCCAGATCCAAAGCTGAGCCCCAGGAGCTGTGCGAACAAAGAAGAGAAAGGGAAACCTCTCCCAGCAGCCTCAGGAGCAGCGGATTAAATCCCCACAATCAATTTGATGCACCCTGCATCTGTGGAATACACGAATAGACAACGAATCATCCCAAATTGAGGAGGTGGACTTTGAGAGCAAGATTTATTCTTTTTTTCCCCTTTTCCTCTTTTTATGAGTGTGTATGTGTATTCTTCTGTGTGAGATTTTGTCTGTATAGCTTTGCTTTCACCATTTGTCCTAGGGTTCTATCTGTCTGTTGTTTTTTTTCTTTAACTTTTAAAAATTTTTTTCTATCTTAATAATTTTTTAATTTAATAACTTTATTTTGTTTTATCTAACATTATTCTATTTTATCCTTCCTTTCTTCCTTTCTGCCTCTCTCTCTCTCTCTCTCTCTCTCTCTTTCTTTCTTTCTTTCTTTCTTTCTACATTTTCTCCCTTTTATTCTGAGCCGTGTGGATGAAAGGCTCTTGGTGCTGCAGCCAGGAGTCAGTGCTGTGCCTCTGAGGTGGGAGAGCCAACTTCAGGACACTGGTCTACAAGAGACCTCCCAACCCCACATAATATCAAATGGGGAAAATCTCCCAGAGATCTCCATCTCAACACCAGGACCCAGCTTCACTCAAAGACCAGAAAGCAACAGTACTGGACACGCTATGCAAAACAACTAGTAAGACAGGAACACAACCCCATGCATTAGCAGAGAGGCTGCCTAAAATCATAATAAGTCCACAGACACCCCAAAACAC
>RJWK010018510.1:0-33255 GCA_004363435.1 Platanista minor
AGAGCGAGCTTGGGCTCAGTAACACTAATAATGGAAAACATAATTCACCAACCGCATTAATTCCTCTCCTCAGAAACAACCACTCTCAACTTTTTGAGCTTTTTAAAACATTTACCATTATATTCCTAAATAATATTTTATTGCTATTTTAATTTTAAACATTATTTATTAAGATGGAGGAAGACATATTTCTTTTACTGGATTGTAAAACGCTGTTCTCAGTTGGGCTGTCCAGGACAAGGTCTTGTGGGCTCTGATGGAGACTTTTACTTTGTTCGGCTTGCTCACTTTAAGGAGGTTTTGCATTTCACTCATTCTCCCCTCCCCCCAACACACAGTTGTAGAGATGACTAATATCCTCTTACATAATGTCTTTGTAAAGAGCAAAATCAATCCCAAATATTTCCGTTTGTTAAGAACAGTTTTCTACTTTCTCTAAGTTGACCCCTAGGACATTTAAATCAAAATTTTTGTACTTAAAAAAAATTTTGTTTAGCTTTGCATCTGATACGTTTTTCTCCCTTTGACTAACTGGTCTCTTAGCAAACTCTTGGATTGTGACAATTGTTAACATTGGTGGGTGTTTTCAATTTTTTAAAAAAATATTTATTTATTTGGCTGCACCTGGTCTTAGTTGGAGCATGCGGGATCTTCGTTGCCACATGTGGTATCTTTAGTTGGAGCATGCGAACTCTTAGTTGCCCCATGTGGGATCTAGTTCCCCTGACCAGGGATCAAACCTGGGCCCCCTGCATTGGGAGGGCAGAGTCCTAGCCACTGGACCACCAGGGAAGTCCTGATATTTTCAATTTTTAATTGTTCTACTCTTCAGATATATGCTAAGAGGGTTAGTTTACACCAGGGATTGACAAACCATGAGGCGCCAAATCCAACCTGCCACCTGATTTTGTATGGCCAGAGAGTTAAGAATGATTTTTATATTTTTAAGTGATTGAAAACATAAAAACTTTTGTGATACATTAAAATTATATGAAATTTATATTTTGACATCCATAAAGCTTGGTTGTAACACAAGCAAACTCATTTTTATACTGGGCAATACAATACAGAGTTATACAATGGAAGAGTTGAGTAGTTGTGACAGACTCTATAGCCCATAAAGCCTAAAATATTTACTATCCGATCCTTTACGGACAAAGTTTGCTGACCCCAGTTTACACTATTTGCAGGGTCCATCATGAAAAGGGGTGTTCAAATTGGACAAATTATTATAAATCTACCACGAGTTTTATGTTCTTTGTGGGAAAACTTGCTCTTCTTTCAGGAAATGTACTTCAACCAGCAGATCTCAAATCGCAGTGGAATCAGAAGTCACAATAACAAGGCGCTAAGATACCTGCACAATATTGAAAACAGCTGTTTTTATTGTGGGCAAAATCACATATGTGGAAATATTATTATGTCTTCTGGCAGGCAAGTCTGAGACTATGGGTGATGGAGAAGCCAGCGCCCCCTCCCTGCTGGTCTTTGGAGCGGCGGTGGGGAGAAGCATAGCCCGGGGCTCTTGGATGGGAACTGGGAGGCAGGCTCTGCCACCTGTGGAGCAGAGGCCAGAGACAACCAGGAGGAGCCCCCTATGAGGGAACTCCCAGCAATGTGTCCTTTATTGCCATGTGTTTTTGACTTTTCCTCCTTTCCTGTGTCATTTGGTGTCACCCTTGTATGCCAGAGGCTAAACACTCAGCTTCAGGAACCAGACTGCGTGGGTTTGGATTTCAACTCTTCCATATATTAGTTTTGTAATTTGGGGTGGGTTCCATAAGCCTGCCTACTGTGATCTATAGCAATGTGAGAAATAACAAAATGATTTGTTTTAAGCCACTAAGTTTTTAGGTGGCTTGTTGCACAGCAACAGATAACCTAAAAACTCCCTTAACAATGCCTTTGAAAAAGCATTTATCCAGTTCTGCTTCCATTTAGTCTCCCTGTCTTATTAAAAGGCCATGTCCTCTATTTTATCCTCCATATTGATGTCAGTCATCTTTATAAAATGTTATTTCTCCAATGTTTAAGCCCTTCAAATTGTCTCACCTCATTTCGAGTAAAACAAAAACTCCTTCACATTCTATACCTATGTGATGTCTCTCATTTCTCCCTTCTCTATCCCCCCAGACTGCCTTTGCATCCTATGCTCCAGGCATATGGAACCTTTGCCACCACTGAACATCGTGATCTTTCTACACCTCTGTGCCTGTGCACATGGTATTTCTTCTCCCTAAGACATCCTCTCCCCTCCTGCCCTCATCAAACACCTCAGGGATTACCTCCTGTAAGCCCTTCTCGAAAATCTCCATTCTCAGGCTGAGTTAGATGGCCTTCCTTTGTATGTGCCTTTATCACATCACGTATTAAGAATTGAAATAATTTTTTTCAATTCTCCTAAGTACATAGCTACTACTATTCTAGAGGTATCACAGAGATGGTAATCTTAGGGCTTAGTCCTCTGGGGGGAGGAAGGGCACTGCCCTCAGTTAGAAAGGCTGTTCTAAACTACACATTCTTTTGAGAACAAGAATTACTATCTTTATTACTAGCATAGGACCTAGTTTGTGCTCATTCATTAAATAATATGTGAATAGTTACTGTCCTCAAAGGAGCTCAAAGGAAAAATACAGAAATAATCCAAAAAAAGGTTTTAATTTCTGAGAACAAACACCTAAGTTTTGCAAGATGTGGTCTCTGTCACACCTTAACCAATTTCTGTGTTCCATGGTGTCTGGTACATAGCAAGCACCCAATCATTTGTGGACTTGTCTATTCCCTTTACTGTTTAAATAATCTCCGTCTTGAGCTTTGCAGTGCCACTCAGTAACAAAAAACAGGTCTGGAGTCTCAGCCCTGAGTACTACTAGTTTGAATGACAAAGAAGATAAAAACTGTGAGAGTCTGTCAAATACGTAAAATTTCATTTCACTTTGAACTTTGAAAATGGAGGCAGTGATGTAAGACTAAGGAATAAACCTCTTATAAAGTTTCAAGAAATGTGTGAAGTATAAATACAGTGAAACTTTAAATAGGTATCCAACCAAACTTTTATTGGGGTTTTATTGCAGTCTACTTTAGGCAATAAGGGGGAAAGTAACCATAAGAACTCTGATCAGATTTTATTCAACAAAGCAGTTTTTCACGAATGCTTAAGGTTAGTGTATAGTCAGCTCAGCTTCCAGTATCAACTTGAGTACCTCGTCATGGAGATTTACGCCAGAATGACAACAGTAAGTCATTGCAAGAAGCTAAATCATCTAAAATTAAACCATATTTTATATATAATTTTTAGGATGGTATACTAATACTCTACAATGAATAAGGATTTTTAAAAAGTGTTGCTTAGCCCTTGTTGAACTAAATTCAATTATTAGCTTATTCTTTTAAGTACTCCAGTTAATAAAGGTTTGATTGTACTTCAAGAACTCTGACTTTTCCAAAAATAAAAAATTAGTTCTTATTTGCTAGGACAAAAATTAAGCTTAAAAGCACATTCACACTTGTCCTTAAAAGCACGTTCACATCATATACGAGATAACTTCCTCATGCCTGGAAACATGGCTTATATGGCAAAAAGTCATATGCAAACAACAACTAGAGGGTAATCCTCCCATGTCCACATCCTCCAAAAAGCCACACTTGGCCCTCAGTGTAAAAGTTATACTTTATTGCCATGCTACAAAACGTATGAAGTTGGCACTGACAGGGAGAAATAGAGAACAAGGGTGGGGAGGGCCAGAGGGCAAAAGATGGTGTTACATATACAACAAGGTTTAATCAACAGTGGTAAATTTTGCCAATATTAAAAATGCAAACCAAAATTTAAAATGCTGATATGAAACAGCATTAAAATACAATTTATTCATAGTACAGTATCACTTATGTCTTTTATTAGAGAAATATGGAATGCTTATAAACAAAATTAACTATAGGGGTAAAATTCATATTTCATATACAATTTGGCAATATTAGACAATTTTTTAGTCCCACTGTTAGACAATTTTTTATAAAAGACAAAATTAAAAATCTAATAAGCTACATTTATACAAAGTTGCTATATTTATGCCTTTACGTAGGAAAAAAACATTTATAATGCAAATGAGGACATACATAATCTTACAATATTATACAATGTAATGAAAATAAAAACATAACACAAAATTTGTCCTTTATAAAATGTGTATTTTGCATTTACCAATGCAAATGTGGCACACTGGTGACTACTGTACTATTAATACCAGTCTGTTTCCATGCTATTATTGTCCAATTGTCATAGAACTGCAGTTGTAATGATGCTACAAAAGAATTGTGTTACACCAAAAAAGGAAAAAAAAAGAGGATGTAGGGATGGGGAAAAGGGACGTAAAGAACAGAAAAGATAGGGTGCTGGTTTGGGCAGAGTATATTGTGGTATGTCATAAAATATTTGTTAATTTTTCAAGCCAAAAACATTTTCTATACATTCTGTGATTTTGTACCAATGCCTTTATTCAAATTTGGCAAACATCAGGGAAAAGGTAATTTAGTACCATATACCTCACATATCAGAGATTAGAAAGAGATGCCAATACATCAGTTACTTCTGAATGTTGTCTCTGATAGTATGTCTATTTCAAGGATATATATATATATATATATATATATATATGTATATACAAATATACATATATATATTTATACACACACACTACACATTGCACAAAACACTTGGACATTATGGGTTAGGAACAGCACAAGGGGAAACGGGATGTATTTTTTAGCTTGTTAAAACTTTTACCTTGAGGCAAAAATATGGTGGCACATTATTGGGAAATTATGAAAACATAAGGCCCCTGTCCCATTTTTAATAGAACATTATTGAGGTACATTTTTATACTATGCGCCACGGATTTTTTTTGGTGGTGGGGGGGGATACACAAACACTAGCTTAACTCACAACACTGAACTGTGGGGTCAACATTAATATCTGTAAAAACAAAGACTGCTTGGCAAATTTTCTTAAGTCCAAAATGTGATCTATTCTGGATATACTGAGAAGTGAAAAGCTTTTTGCTGAGTCTTCAAAAGTAAAGTGCATATCTCATCACTCCACAGCAGCAGTAAATAAAAGGAACTATTTGCCAATCTTCCTGGAGGGAGGGAAGGCACCATATTTTCATTTTGAAAGGAAGATGAACCTTGGAAATAAAACACACTAAGAAAAAACACATGTAATACCCATATCAGTTTCCAGCCCTGGTCTGGGATAAAAGCTGTTATGATCTATATGGATAAAACAGGATTCTATTAGGGGGAAAGCATATGATCAATGACAATATTTCCAAAACCAAAAAGTGGGATCACATGATCTATCAACAGAATATCTAAAATTAGGTCTGTCTCAGAAAATCTGAAACATATGGCCACAATTATATCCCAATAAAATATCTCATTCTAAAATGCACCTAGTAATTGGTACAATTCTTCCAGGACAGAGCTTAATGCCCATTACTAGACTACTGCAGAGGACAAATAGTGTTCTACGTTATTTTTAATTAAATAGGAACACAGGTGATTTCCAGAGACATCTAGAAATTATTACCAGTTGTAGACATCTTCCCTAATACTCATAGTACCTAAAAATCAAATTCTTAGCAGACAAATTGGTCCCATTTTCATTTTTAAAGCACACAGTATTGAAAGAATAAACTACAATGGTTACATTATAGTTGCTTAAAAAATATAAAAACTAATCGGAATCTGGAAGGAAAAATGAAAAGGCTGAGGAAAAGTAAGAAAAGAAAGTATCCAACCTCCAAAATGAGTAAATAGGTCAGCCCTTTTGTTTGGAGGTTAACGTTCTGTCTTGACTGCTTGTTTAGGAGAAAACCATGTGCACTGGTTCCATCATAACTCTTATTCCACATTACAAAAATCATCACATAAATTTGGCACAATTAGCAATCTACTCAGAATAAAGCATAAATGGAACAATACATTAAAATGGAAACTGCATACCTATACCACTGCTCTCTTTTTAGAGAACAGTGAACACTTTGGTAAGCACCAAATTCACAGAAAAGAAAGAAAATTCTGCTATGCACATAAACCAGTGGCACTAAAAATGATAAAGACATCTTTAATAATTTATTTTCTTTATAATGGTCCCACCCTATTATTTTGCTAATCCATTCACTGTCCTATAATTAGGTCATTTATGAAACAGATTGGATGCTATATGACTGAAAGTTTTTCATGCTAAATTAACCTTAGTTACATCTGGTAGATCCAGACCAAAATCTCAAACTTCCTCATATTTAGAGGAGACAGTGATATATTTTGCAAGGTTATCTAACCTTCTTTCCACTCTACCTGCTCTTGTTTTCTCTAGGATTTGGGAAACTGGAAAATTCTTGATTTTCCAAGAGCTAGACATATGGACTCTCATCAGTTTATATAAACTTCAATTCATTTTCAATCCTAAATTATGACACAATGTCATTGCTATAAGACTTCCACTGTACCTGCTATGCTGGCAACAATCTTAACATTCTATTAAAATCAAGGGATAACCCAAGATCCAGCTATGAGTGAAAGGACAGCAGAGCTGAGGAGCACGACAGTGGGCAAAGTACAACTGCAGCCGTGTGACTGAGGGGATCTCTGCTAAAGTGCTGGGAGAGTGCCCACAGAGAAAACACAGTACCTTTAGGGAAATTTTGCATGTTAAAAGTAGCTTCCTTTTTTTTTTTCTTCTCAGCTGCTTAAGAGATCACGTATGAACACAAGTGAAATTTAAAATTGTGAGAATGCTTTTATCAACTTGAAAAGTAAACGGCATATAAATAAATACTGGACAAGGGCAACCCTGTTATAGAATAACAGTAAGTTCCAAATGAACCTTCAAAACCACAATTTGACAAAAATGCAAACTAAACAACAATGAACACATAATCCAATTTCAAAACTATATACAAACTCAAACATCCTAAATTGAAAGAGACATGAAGCAACAAAATTAGACATCCCAAACACCAAAGGAAAAACTTGAAGGTAAATGGAAATCTAATGGCACAAATGCCTCCAGAAAACAATGTTACTGTTAATAATCTGTAGGAGAGAAACTTTCAAGAGATCAGGGTTCAGATTTTCAAACGTTTTTGGATAAATTGACCTGAGACTGATTTTTGAGCCTATGTGTAATTCTGACTAAGATATCTGGGCATGCCTTTCAAATGACACCATGAGATGAGTAAACAGAAAACCTCGTCTCTTTCCTGCCTTTCAACACACCAACAGCAAACCATGTTCACGAACGTAGGGCTCTTTCAAGAAATGCTGAAGGCTAAGGAACTGACTGGTACATAGGAGGTGTGGTACTTCTATTTCCATACATATGTCCTGGCTCAAGTCAAAAAGCCTACAATTAATGAAATAAAGGATTCCTCATGTTACATGCTGGAGGTCACATACCATGAATAGTAAATCTACAAATAGTACTTTCAAAGCCTAGAGTTATCTGTTAGCAATGCACATCATCAAGAGGCTTTATAATATGCTTTAAATGCCGACCATGACTTAGACGTGAATGATATGCATGAGTCCAGAATCTTAATAAAAATTGACCAGCATGTCACTCACTTCAATTCTCATTTTAAATAGGCACTGTGAAAATGGGAATGCTGCTATACAGTAATGAGTAGTATAGAATGAAATTAGTGTTCTTTTATGAGTACCTGCTCTACATTTTAATTTCCCTTTAAAGAAGTACATGAAATAGTCAGAAAAAACATTTTTTATCAGTCTATAAAAGGAGTTAGTGTTTAGAAATAAAAATGAAGCACTTGCATCTTCATTTTTTAAAACTTCACAAAGGTGCAAACAATGTAATGGTTTCCGGGCTCACATGGGCAGATCAGTACTATTGTGTCTAGTTTTCCTAGATGTACCATCATCTCGTGGCAGTGCTTTCTGCAGATTTGACATAGCAGCAGTTCTCTCGATGTCTATCACAGCATACAGCTCTGTGCGTCTGGTAGGGGTCTGTGGAAGGGGAGTGGTAGGCGTTTTTGGAGTCTGAGGGTTGTCAGAGTCACTGCCACCTTCCAAGTCAACCTGTATGTAATTGAGCTGCCTGTGTTCTAAACTTGGGCGTCTGATATCAAAGTTAAAGACTGTCGGTGTACAGTCCCGACGCCTCGAATATTCTATTTTGTGAGCACTTGCCGGCACTGTTACATTCTCTGTATTTACATAGTTATGCATTGGATCAAGATTATTATGGTAGCCATTTAGAGATGGGGTCTTTGGTCCTAAATTGTCATCTTCATCCCTACTTAGCTTGCGGGCTTCCCAAACAGGAGGCAAAGACGGAAGGTTTTCGTAGTTTAACAATGCAGTTCTTCTCTGAGCTGAGTTGTTGATATTCTGGGTATCTGAGGTACTGGTGGACGGCAGACGACCTCTCCTGAGCCCTGAGGCACTGGGGAGAGATAGCCCATTTAGATTTTCATACACCAGTTTGTTAACAGAGGGCACGTCTCTTCGTTCATCACTGTCATAGCCAGTGTCCCATTCCGTGTTATTCGCGCCACTTCCGCTGAATTGATCTCTTCCAAGTTGTTCCAGTTTCTCTTTTTCCATTAATTGCTTTTGAACTGGGGTTGGTCCTAAGACAAACTTGACTCCTTCAGGTTCAAGAAGAATCTGAGGGTCCCTGTCCTCAATATTACTTGGTTCTTCTTTTGGTGTGTTGCTTTCAGCATTAGAAACCCTTGCCTCCAGTGGGACATGCACACTTGCGCGGTTTTTCCGTTCTTCTTGTACACCTGTAGTGTTGACATAGGTATGTACCTAAAACAAAAGAGGAAAGTGAATCAGTAAACTTGCTTTAAAAAAAAAAAAAAGAACAAAAAAATTTGCCTGACTATATCAATTAATTTTTTTAACTTTCTAAGTATATTCTCACTTCAAAGCTTTTGTACCTGTTTTTTTTTTACCAACAAAAAGGTTGGGAGGAGGTGGGAGAAATGTCTTCCTAGCTTGATAAAAGAATAACTACTTTAAAATACATGTGATAGGGCTTCCCTGGTGGCGCAGTGGTTGAGAGTCTGCCTGCCGATGCAGGGGACACGGGTTCGTGCCCCGGTCAGGGAAGATCCCACATGCTGCGGAGCGGCTGGGTCCGTGAGCCATGGCCGCTGAGCCTGCGCGTCCGGAGCCTGTGCTCCGCAACGGGAGAGGCCACAACAGTGAGAGGCCTGCGTACCACAAAAACAAAACAAAACAAAACAAAAAATACATGTGATGGTGAAACATGATAAGCATTCTGTAGAAAAAAATTAAAAATCAGGAACAAATGGGGGCTATTACTTTGATGTTGTTCTAAAATTCTCATCAATGCATTAAAACCTGATTTAGAAATAGGAAATAAGTATTAAAAAGGAAGAGAGAAATTTATCATAATTTATAGATGATCTGACTATATAAAGAGATAGACCCTACTAGATTCAATAAGAGTTCTGTAAAATGCATAGATATAAAATAGATACCAGGAAATTACTGCTACTTAGAAAATTTCGTGGTATTTTGTGGGGGGGACAATATAAAAAAAGTTCAGAAGTCTATACATAAAATTTGAAAAACTCAAAAATAAAATTCAAAACTAAGGGAAATTTAATTATAGTAAATAAGAACTCATTTAACAAGTAAAGAACACAAACAAATGGATTTCAAAACAGTAAAAATTTCTTCATGATAAACCACCATATTGTTGACAAAAGATAACTATAACTAAGTAATACATAGACAATGTTCAACCAGATAACTTGATTCCTAAAATGAAAATATAATAGTCAGGAATATTAAATTGCTCTGTTAAAACACTGACAACAACATCTGCCTTATTGCTAGTAGTACACTAACTATAAAAACTGTAACATAAAAAGCTTTCTTTCATTGGAGGTTATTGTAACAGAATTGGCCATTGGTTATGTCTGTCTTTATCTATAGACGCACCTCTCCTGTGAACCCACAAACTTACTGTAATGCTAAGTTTCCCTCAACACCTATATATATTTGGGTATATGACAGAAAATACATGCTATTTCCTCTGAGTCTTCACTACAAAAGTCATATACAAATAGTGACAGCTAAAATTCAAACTAAAACCTTCAAGTGTTAGCACAATAACACTCTAACCCCACACAATATGTTAGACAGTAGGACATGCTTACTTGTTCCTCAGCCACAAGCAAGGGATGTGTAGACTCTTCACCTACTGAAGGCAGGCGTGCACTTCCCACAGAAGGATGTCTGCTTGAAGGATGGGATGAAGCATCTCCAAATGAGGGGTATCGGGGATATCCATTAGGTAAGTTCTGAGCAGCAAACCCTGGAGCTGAGTTTTAGTTTGTTTATTGGTTTAGGAAAGGATACAAGGGTAGGGCACAGAGAATAAAAATGAATGAGAGTACAATCAGCACTGAGAGGTTCAAGGAAGGTGTTTCTGGCAAGGCATATGAGAAACCAGAACAAAACAGCGTACCCTCTCCACTCTAACTTTCCACTCACACTTTAAATAATATGAAACATTTAATGTTTTCATATTTAAAATATTAAAAATGTTTATAATTATAGCTAACAGTTTTTTAAAACTCACAACCACTATACTTAAGTTAGTCAATGGTAATTCCTAACAACTTATAGATTAAATAACCATAATCTATAGTTTATAATAGAAGAAGGAAAATGGACACTTACTTGTAGGTGTTCGAGGTGTTCTGGGGACTTCCAATTCTGTCTGATGATTATTCCTTTCAACAACTGGCTCCTCCACTACGTTTATACTATTATTCTGCATAATCTCTTGCAACATATTAAATAATTCTTCTGCACGAGCACACTTAAAGGCAAAGATTCCTACAAATACAAACCAGAAGAAAAAAATGGTCACTGCATCTTTAAAAAAGACACAGGAGCACCTGTCGAAGAACAAACTTGTAAAGTAAGCAGTCCATGCACCAATAGCAAGAAAAGCCTTTAAAATAAATGTCTGATAACTTAATTATATTCCCTGTTTCAAAACATAAACCCAAAAGTTCACAGAATAATTTTCATTTGTCCATGGGTGATGGCTCAAAATAAGGAAGACAAAAACAAGATTTGCAAACTTACTCTAGTCTGCTTTTTAACAGCAGGGGGAGCCCAACTTGCCATTACCAAGGGAATTCTTTATCACTTGACAGGCCCTTGCTCTGTGGTTTACAATCATTACCTTAATTACTGGATTACCGTTGCCCTCTGATACAGAAGAAATTTGATGCGACACAGGTCATGCAACTTGCCCAGGGACTTTCAAGAAGTAGGTAGCAAAAAATAAAAGGACGTTCTGTTTGACTCCAAATTTTAGGTTCTTTTCCCTGAGTTATAACAGTAAAGACACGTAGGCAATTTACTGGGACTAATCATTTACTTACAGCAAATCTTAAAGTTAATATGAGCCAAAATTCTGGACATAGAAAACACGCTTAATAAATGCTTAATAAATGAATACATAGTGTACTATGTCTCTTTTTTAAATAATCCACTTATTTGAGAATTTTTTTATTCTGGATAAAAGTAAAACATTAAACATTACATATAGAATAACTGAATTATAGAATGATATTTCAAATATGATAATGTTTGGAGAAAAAGATAAAGGCTCTACCTACCTTGTCCAGTTTGACACCTTCGACCACTTTCAAAAGAAAAGAGATTCGAATCATAGCCATAGCGTCGGAGGCAGAGGTAGTGCCATTTTACCGAGTCACGTTTGCGAGTGTATAAAATCAGCTCTGTGTCTGTAAGTTCCATTATGCCAGAACCTAACTCATTCCCATCATCATCCACATTAATGACCTAAAAAAGAAAGTTTAATTAGTGCTAACTTAATGCTCCCACTTGACAGTTATGCACATATTTCACTAATTTGTCAGGAAAATGTACTATTGCTTATTGGTTCAGTTATTGGTTCCTTTGTTAGTTCATTCAACAACCAATTGTGTGTTTAGGGCATGGACTATGTAGCAGTGTAATACCCAGTTCATATCCACAAAGAACTCACATTCCCACTGAGGAGATAAGATATACAAACACGAAAAACACCACAAAACTGTAAATGCTTAACTAACAAATGAGTGCAACAGAGGCTGTGAAATGCAGGAACTGTGGCAGAGGGTTGTTGGAGAAGCCTTCACATAAGAAGAGGAGGGACTTTAGCTGGGCCTTGGGTATAATTAAATTTAGACAGGAAATAAAGTTAAGAGGGAGAATTGGTGGGTCAGGAGTTAGGGGGCACATCCTGAAGATGCAGTGCTACAGCAGAGACAAAGAAGGTATGTTTCAGAGAGATCAGGACAGGACCGGCATTGAGTTCATGTAAGGGAAGGCTTTGCACTGCTCAGTTTCAGAGAATGGCCAGAGACTATAAAGAACAGATAACAGTTAGGGAGAATTTACTATACCCCTGGGTTAGGCAAAGTGCTTTACTTGTGTTTTTGTCATTTAATACCGATCCTAAACTGCAGGTAATACAATTTTCCCTACTTCACACAAATGAACAAAGACTTAGTGATAATGTAACCTGCCAAAGGTAACAAAGCTATGAAGCAAGAGGGCTGTGACTTATACCTAGGTTTGTGTGATCCAGAGGCTATGATTTACAGCAGAATGAGGTCAGAATATGAGAGATTAATGACTGCGGATAAATAAGGAATGGAGCACTTAGCATCGTAACAGAACACCACTGAAGTTTTAGAATGATGAAGGAGGAAGATTAATTTGATGTCAACTGCACGATGCATCACAGAGGTGACTGAAGATAGAGTTCAGTTATGAAATTGTCCAGGCATGAAACGATGACTAGGAGCTGGTGACGGGACTGAAGAGGCACCTATAAAGTGGCATTTTAAAGACAATATTATCAGTAGGTCATTTCAAAGAGGGCTGATGGGACCAAATCCAGGGGCTCTTATCACTGTGACCAAAGACTGAGTTCTTCAGAGGATATAACAGCCACTCATTAGTGCTATGTTTTCCTGACGGAGAGACAAGATTTAGGCACTCATATCCATGATTGGTGATGTCGAAAGGTAAAAATAAATGTAAATGTCTTCCAAGTTAAAAAAAAAAAAAAAAGACAGTATTATCAGAATTGTGTGGCTCTAACTGGATATGGAAGACCAAAGGAAAAGGAAAAGAGGATTTCACACTGTCAGTGAGAAATGTTGTCATCATTTGTTAAAACAAGAAAAGGCAGAATGGACAAAAAGGAAGATAAAAGGGTCTGAAGACAAAAGTGAGGAAATAATAAGACATGTTAATTAAGTGAAGTAAAAGAAGAGCATCCAGGTAGGCAGTGAGAGCTACATCTCAACCAGTTTTTACTGACCTTAAACTTGTTCCGATGGTTATCTGGGACAGTGTCTTTATCTGGACAGCTACAACAGCTACCCATGGCTTCTTCAGAAGACCATGTGAGCACTACATGAAAGATAATTTGCAAAAAATGATTAGATGTAAGATACAAAAGTCATAAAACAGAAAAAGACACTAGAAATCATCTAACATAAGCCCTGTGTTATTTTGATGAGGAAAATTAAGCCTAAGGAAGTAAATGGCTAGAGCTAGATTTCACACAACTAGCTGGAGAATTTTACTCAGCAACAAGAAGAATAATTCTGTGAGGGAGACTTCACAGACACCTCAAATTTAATTTGCAAAGGTCTGCCTATTTTAAAATTATCTAAAAGAAACCAATTTAAGTTCTCATACATAACACTATTAAAATAAAGTCATTCATGGAATTAACCCTTTATGGCTTATTAGGAATTTCAGTCCATCTTTATTAATAAATTTCCAAAAGGATGCTAGACTTCTGGCTTCGCAAGTAACTTGATTCATACCATGCATTGGTAGTATTCTTTACGTATCCCAACAGACAAAATTGGTTAATAAGACACAAAAACAAATCTGGAATAGTTCATTAAGAGAGAAAGACAACTCAAAATTCAAGCTGTGGGCTTCCCTAGTGGCGCAGTGGTTGAGAGTCCGCCTGCCGATGCAGGGGACACGGGTTCGTGCCCCGGTCCGGGAGGATCCCACATGCCGCGGAGCGGCTGGGCCCGTGAGCCATGGCCGCTGAGCCTGCACGTCCGGAGCCTGTGCTCTGCAACGAGAGAGGCCACAACAGGGAGAGGCCTGCGTACCGCAAAAAAAAAAAAAAAAAAAAAAAAAAAAATTCAAGCTGTAACTTAACACAGAGAATACTGGCAAAACTGAAAGAGTGTGTCTATCTAATCCTTTCCCACAGAAGGTTAGAGATAGTGGCTACAGTGACATTAATTGTTGAAGAATACTGCAAGTGAACAAAGGAAAAATTCAAAACTTCACTTACAAACAAGAGAAAGAATGAGAATGGATGTGACAGTATTTGAAAAAAGGGGGAAAGAAGGAAGCGTAAGAAGCTACTAAACATTAAAAACATAAATCTGATTGGGCTTCCCTGGTGGCGCAGTGGTTCAGAGTCTGCCTGCCGATGCAGGGGACGCGGGTTCGTGCCCCGGTCCGGGAAGATCCCACACGCCGCGGAGCAGCTGGGCCCGGGAGCCATGGCCGCTGAGCCTGCGCGTCCGGAGCCTGTGCTCCGCAACGGGAGAGGCCACAACAGTGAGAGGCCCACGTACAGCAAAAAAACAAAAAAAAAAACATAAATCTGATTAAAATTTGCCTACAATTCTTCAGCAGATCTTCACTCCCTTCAGGAAAAAATGCAAAGCTCATCAGTATGACACATGGTCCTTCACAATCTGGTCTCTGTGTACAACTCCAGTCTAACCAGCCATACTAAACAGTTTCCCCAGAGCATCTTGTTCTCTCACACCCTTCCATGCTGCTCCTTTCTCAAGATTCAACTTCAGAGTACAGTGCCTTCAGGAAGCCTTCTCTGACTCCTACCAACTGGGCAAGTTATATTCCTTCTGTACCCCCAAAGCACCCTGAGCTTCCCAGTATCACAGCATCTTTCACACTGTTTACTCAGTAGAAACTGTGATAGACTGTTTACTTATCTATCTACTTCCCTCCACTTTGAGCTCCTTCCCAGCAGGGATGGACTTTATTCATTCTTGCATTCCCTGTGCCTAACACAATACCTAGCACATAGGAGGTGCTCTAAGTCTCTTGAGAGCTGAATGAACTGCACTAAAGGAAGATAAAGCATGCTGGCAGGTGTAAGGATTAAGCAGATGATAAAGGATACTAGTGTATAAACCAAAAGAAGTGATAAGTAAAATAGTAAAGTTAAATTAAGACTCATATTTGGTGGTGCCCTCGCACTGGTGAGAATGGCCATCATTAAAAAGCCTACAAATAATAAATGCTGAAGAGGGTGTGGAGAAAAGGGGACCCTACTACACTGTTGGGAACATAACTTGGTGCAGCCACTATGGAAAAACAGTATGGAAGTTCCTTAAAAAACTAAAAAGAGAATTGCCATAAGATCCAGCAATCCCACTCCTGGGCATATATCCAGAGAAAACTCTAATTTGAAAAGATACATGTACCACAGTGTTCACAGCAGCACTGTTTACAACAGCCAAGACATGGAAGCAACCTAAATGTCCACTGACAGATGAATGGATAAAGAAGATGTGGTATATATACATATACAATGGAATACTACCCAGCCATATAAAAGAATGAAATAATGCCATTTGCAGCAACATGGATGGACCTAGAGATTATCACACTAAATGAGGTCAGACAGAGAAAGATAAATACCACATGGTATCACTTATATGTGGAATCTAAAATATGATACAAAATGAACTTATTTACAAAACAGAAACAGACTCACAGACATAGAAAACAAACTTACGGTTACCAAAGGGGAAAAGTGGTGGGGGAAGGATAAATTAGGAGTTTGGGATTAGCAGATACACACTACTATAAATAGAAGAGATAAACAACAAGGTTCTGCTGTTTAGCACAGGGAACTATAGTCAATATCTTGTAATAAAACATAATGGAAAAGAATATGAAAAATTATATATATATACATATATAACTGAATCACTTTGCTGTACACCACAAACTAACACAACATTGTACATCAATCATACTTCAATTAAAAATGTAAATAAATAAATTTATATAGGGAAAATGTGTGATGACATAAGGATAAATAAAATCTTGTTACATAAAAGAAAAAATTCATATTTGGTGTCTTAATATGCCAGTTAAGTATCATGGTATAAAGATGACTAAGTCACAGGATGTACCTCTGAAGAGCCATGAGTCTAAAGGGAAAGACAGAGATGTCAACAGATAATGCATTATGATAAACCTCATATTAGAATATAAGAAGAGTTCCGTGGGCACTGAGAAAGAAGCAACTAACTTTCTGGGTTACGAAGGGCAGGAAGCACCATTTGAGCTGGTACTTTAAAAGGTGAGCAGAAACAGTGTGCTAGGCAAAAAACAGAAATAGGCACTTGAGACAAGATAAAAAATGAGGTGCAAAGATAAAAGTCATGAAAGGTGGCAATGTATTCAGGAGAAAGTGAGGCATCTAGTACGACTAGAGCGCAGGGTAGGCTGTAACACAAGCATGAGCCAAACCATAAAGCATCCTGAACAACAACCTAGGGATCTGGGACTCCAACTAACTTGAAGCTAGCCTGCCTCCAATGTCCCTGTAGTCAAATGGACATGACTCTATCATGGCACTTATTACATTCTACTGTAACGTTGACCTGTCTCACCGCCCACTTCACTGGGATCTCCAAGAAGATAGGAACCGCGTCTTCTGAATTTTGTAGGGCGCTAAGCATACTGTTTGACATAGCAGATATTCAATAAATGTTTAATTTTTAAAAGTTAGTGTTTAATAAATTAGAAGATGAGGAGGCCAAAAGAATATTTCAAAAAAAATTTTAAAGCAGACAGATAATTGATAGAAACAAAAAAACAAACAAAAAGTCTTCTTGAAATTGCTCATCCAGCCTCACCACTGAATACAAAAGAGCTAAATGATTACTACAGTGTGGCTTTTGCCTGAAAAAATAATGCCTCAAGTAAATATTTTTCAACTGTTTCTCAAAAGAAGTAGAAAAAGCATTCTTCCACTTGACACCTTCACAGGCTACCTGTTAAGGCAGCACCTCCGATTTTGTCAGGGATATATGAATGGTGTCACAACCTACTTGGGGACTCTATTCACATTGAATGCTTCAGTTCAGTACAAAAATCGTTAATGAAAAGCCTACCACGTGACACAAAATCCTCGCATGCCACTCGAAAGAGAATGAATTTCATCCTACACAAGGTGAAAAGCCAATGAAGTATTTTAAGCAGGAAAGTGAGGTGGTCAGGAATTCATTTTAGATACCGCCATCTGCAGGGTAATTTTACGTGGGAGTTTAGCTCAGAGGAATGGAAGCCAGTGAGAGACTACTGAAAAATGGAATATGGCCAAAGACTTAAAACCAGAGCAGCAATAGTAGGAATAAAGATGAAAATAAGGAATTTTAAAAATACTTAGGAAGACAAGTCTGCAGCACTGAGTGTCTGGCTAGGTATACAGGAAGTAAGAGGCAGTTTTCAGGGCGGCAGATGAAGGGTGCTGGTTCCATTACCTGAAATAGGAAAAACTTTCTCAGGTCTTCAAGAGGAAGTGATGGTGGTTAGTTCAGTTTTAGACATGTTAAATTCAGGTTCCAGAGAACAACCAAATGAAGACTTACAATAGAGAGGTAAGTACATCAGAATGGGTTTGAGGAAAGAGGTAAAATATTGGGACACATGGTATTTGAAACTATAAAACAGAAGACCCTGATGAAGGATAGTATAAAGAGCAGTCTGCAGTTAAAATTCTGGGGAACACAAATGTGCAAACACTGGAGTCGAGAAAAACAAGTGAAGGAGAAGAGAAACAATCAGAATAGTACAAACTGAGAAAAGAAAGTGTCAAGAAGGAAGGTTCTATCCATAGTGGAGTGATAGGTAGAGGCAGAAGCCATTCAGCAGTGAGCAAATGGAAGATAAGGAAGTAGTCCCCCAAAGAATAGAACAGGTTCTTTCAAGAACACAGTTGGAAAGGAAAGCCTAAAGCGATAGGGTATGGTTGGACATGGTTTCAAAAGAAAATATGCTTCTTGAGTTATTTATTGTTTTAAGGTGACATAGATTTACGCAGCTTAGTAATCAGTATGTCAGTAAAGGTTAAAGAATATAGGAAAAAACAAAGGACACAGACGGCTACAGGATGGATCAAGACGGAGTGGGGAGGCTAGAGAAGATGAGTTCCGGGGCCGAGACTGAGAAGTCTGCCCAGAGAAGGAGTGCCTTGTCCTCTGAGGAGAGAGGTAAGAAAATAAGGATGAGTGGAGCACAGTAGAGAAGCTGAAATAGATAACATCTATCATCCTAAATTTCTTTTGTAAAATAGAAGCCAAGTTTGCACAATGAAGGACTTGAGGATTATTCTCTGAGAAGCTACCCAAGAAAGGTAGAAGGATTATTAAGTAGGCTATGCTGAGACTTAGCAGAAGCTGGAGAGTAAGATTACACTATTTTCTAGCTGTACTCAGCTGTCCAGAGGGTAGACAGTTCAACTGACCCAGGGTCAGAAGGTAAAAGGACAAGGAAATTAAAGGATATTGGCATATAGGGGTTTGAAGTGATGGGCCATCAGGTCTGGTCAGGAAAGAAGCAAGAAAGAAGAGGGCTGGGCTTCCCTGGTGGCGCAGGGGTTGAGAGTCCGCCTGCTGATGCAGGGGACGCAGGTTCGTGCCCCGATCCGGGAAGATCCCACATGCCACGGAGCGGCTGGGCCCGTGAGCCATGGCCGCTGGGCCTGCGCGTCCGGAGCCTTGTGCTCTGCAACGGGAGAGGCCACAACAGTGAGAGGCCCGCGTACCGCAAAAAAAAAAAAAAAAAAAGAAAGAAGAGGGCTGATGAAATGGGAGGAAATGGAGGGAGGCAAAAAGGAACAGGAGGTTTCAGTAAGGCTGAAGAATAGGCTTAGTATGTGTAAGGCTGGGACTACAGGCAGTTGTACTCAATCTTCAAGCACAGAAGGCGATTTTTAACGTGAAGTTTTCACCCACATCTCTGACTCCTCCTCCTGAAGCACGAATTCCCAGGCAGGGGGAAAGGCAACATACTAGATAGCCTGCATTTATTTATGACGATCAGATTAATACCTGGAGAGCATCTGAGTTATGTAACACCCAATAATATGCACGAATACCTGTAAACACTTGATGAGAAACCACGTGATCTCATCATCTTACCCAGTCAAGTTTATAATTCAGAAAAAACACAAAAAGACATACTATACTCCCTTAAGAAAGCCACATAGAAAAGTAGTAAGGGTACATTCAAGAACAAACGGTAGCTTCTGTTTGGGAAGATCAGTATTGCAACAAGTGTGCTGGGTATTTTAAATTAGTAAACACTGTCATGTTTAATTAAAGCCAATTGTCCTTATTTTTGGGAAGTGGGAAGTGACAACATATCAGGAGGCAAAATAAAACTGCATTCAAGAAAACACTATTGGGCTTCCCTGGTGGCGCAGCGGTTGAGAGTCCGCCTGCCGATGCAGGGGACACGGGTTTGCGTCCCGGTCCGGGAAGATCCCACATGCCGCGGAGCGGCTGGGCCCGTGAGCCATGGCCGCTGAGCCTGCGCTCCGCAACGGGAGGGGCCACAGCAGTGACAGGCCCGCATACAGCAAAAAAAAAAAAAAAAAAGGAAAACACTATTAAAATCTCTAGTTTAAAAAATGTAATTTGTGAACTTAATGATTTTTTTAAAAGTAAATTTCAACTTACCTAGATCTGGCCATTAATATTCTTAGCCTCTGCTGCAGCATCAGGAGTTTAATCATACTTCAAAACACCATGTTTTCTTTGTTTGCTGACTTAACCTACAATTAGCAAGAAAAAGTCAAGAATTTGTTATTTTTTTAAAAACAGGTTTCCTTATGAGACTTCTGGCAGCACAGTTAGCTCAATCTATTTAAACAAACTAAAAAGACTAAATTTTTGATTAAAAAATATATTTTTTTATAAGATCTATTCTAAAAATTAATATAATGTGTACATGGTACCATCAATACAGCCTTTTCAAAAGAAAAGTAAAAACGCAGTAGCTTACGTTCCATGATGTTTGGATATCAGGACCTTCAAAAGCCATTGATTTTAGCTTCTCCACTACAGCTATGACATTAGACAACACAATTCTCTATACTTATCTCCACAGCCATAAAATGAGAGGTTAGACTAAACTACCTCCAAGGTTCCTTTACAGCTCTAAAACCCCATTTTAGCAAAGGGCAGGCTAATTCTCCATATCCAGTCACGTCTCTCAAACCTCGCTGTCCCTCCTGCCAAATAGTTGACTCTCCTTAGAATCCACCCTCTGTATCTTCTAATCCACAAGGCACCCCCAGAATCAAATCAGAAGAGTCGGTCATCAGAAAACAGTATGAACAAGCATGCCATAGAGTCACAGGATAATGATATAAATTACAGCAATACATTACAATCTAGAGTTTTAAGAGACTTCAATATACTTCTGAAAAACTTCTGGTTAATTTATTCACTTTTTACAACACAGAAAAAAATATCAAATTCACTCAAGCACGAGCACTAGCATTTACTAAATAGCTATACTACAGTAGGCATTATGTTAGGGGTTTTACAAAGAGTCTCATTCTATTTTTTAATTTTATTTTTTAATGAAATGAATTTCTTTTATTGAGAAAAAAAGAGACAGTAATAAAAGCTGAATGAGTGGTGCCAACCAAA
Source organism: Platanista minor (assembly GCA_004363435.1). Classification (NCBI taxonomy): domain Eukaryota; kingdom Metazoa; phylum Chordata; class Mammalia; order Artiodactyla; family Platanistidae; genus Platanista; species Platanista minor. The sequence continues at coordinate 20,841 of RJWK010018510.1, forward strand.
AAACTTAAGGAGCGCTTAGAAAGTCAGAGCAGTTTCTTTATTTAAAAAAAAATTTTTTTTTAATTTTTGAATTTTTTTTTTTTGTACAGCAGGCTCTTATTAGTCATCAATTTTATACACATCAGTGTGTACATGTCACTCCCAATGGCCCAATTCATCCCACCACCACGCCCATCCCCCCACCACTTTCCCCCCCTGGTGTCCATACATTTGTTCTCTACATCTGTGTCTCTATTTCTGCCCTGCAAACTGGTTCATCTGTATACCATTTTTCTAAGTTCCACATATATGTGTTAATATACAATATTTGCTTTTCTCTTTCTGACTTACTTCACTCTGGATGACAGTCTCGAGATACATCCGCATCTCAACAAATGACCCAATTTCGTTCCATTTTATGGCTGAGTAAATATTCCATCGTATATATGTACCACATCTTCGTTATCCATTCGTCTGTTGATGGGCATTTACGTTGCTTCCATGACCTGGCTATTGTCAATAGTGCTGCAGTGAACATTGGGGTGCATGTGTCTTTTTGAATTATGGTTTCCTCTGGGTATATGCCCAGTAGTGGGATTGCTGGATCATATGGTAATTCTATTTTTAGTTTTTTAAGGAACAACCATATTGTTCTCCATAATGGCTCTATCAATTTACATTCCCACCATCAGTGCAAGAGGGTTCCCTTTTCTCCACACCCTCTCCAGCATCTGTTGTTTGTAGACTTTTTCTGATGATGCCCATTCTAACTGGTGTGAGGTGATACCTCATTGTAGTTTTGATTTGCATTTCTCTAATAATTAGTGATGTTGAGCAGCTTTTCATGTGCTTCTTGGCCATCTGTATGTGTTCTTTGGAGAAATGTCTATTTAGGACTTCTGCCCGTTTTTGGATTGGGTTCTTTTCTTTAATATTGAGCTGCATGAACTGTTTATATACTTTGGAGATTAATCCTTTGTCTGTTGATTCGTTTGCAAATATTTTCTCCCATTCTGAGGGTTGTCTTTTCGTCTTGTTTATGGTTTCCTTTGCTGTGCAAAAGCTTTTAAGTTTCATTAGGTCCCATTTGTTTATTTTTGTTTTTATTTCCATTACTCTAGGAGGTGGATCAAAAAAGATCTTGCTGTGATTTATTTTGGTCAAAGAGTGTTTTTCCTATGCTTTCCTGTAAGAGTTTTATACAGTCCGGTCTTACATTTAGGTCTCTAAAGCATTGTTAGTTTATTTTTGTGTATGGTGTTAGGGAGTGTTCTAATTTCATTCTTTTACATGTAGCTAGCTGTCCAGTTTTCCCAGCATCACTTATTGAAGAGACTGTCTTTTCTCCATTGTATATCCTTGCCTCCTTTGTCATAGATTAGTTGACCATAGGTGCGTGGGTTTATTTCTGGGCTTTCTACCTTGTTCCATTGACCTATGTTTCTGTTTTTGTGCCAGTATCATAATGTCTTGATTACTGTAGCTTTATAGTATAGTCTGAAGTCAGGTAGTCTGATTCCTCCAGCTCCGTTTTTTCCCCTCAAGACTGCTTTGGCTATTCGGGGTCTTTTGTGTCTCCATACAAATTTTAAGATTTTTTGTTCTAGTTCTATAAAAAATGCCATTGGTAATTTGATAGGGACTGCATGGAATCTGTAGATTGCTTTAGGTAGTAGAGTCATTTTCACAATATTGATTCTTCCAATCCAAGAACATGGTATATTTTTCCACCTGTTGGTATCATCTTTAATTTCTTTCATCAGTGTCTTACAGTTTTCTGCATGCAGATCTTTTGTCTCCCTAGGTAGGTTTATTCCTAGGTATTTTATTCTTTTTGTTGCAATGGTAAATGGGAGTGTTTCCTTAATTTCTCTTTCAGATTCTTCATCATTAGTGTATAGGAATGCAAGAGACTTCTGTGCATTAATTTTGTATCCTGCAACTTCACCAAATTCATTGATTAGCTCTAGTACTTTTCTGGTGGCACCTTTAGGATTCTCTATGTATAGTATCATGTCATCTGCAAACAGTGACAGTTTTACTTCTTCTTTTGCAATTTGTATTCCTTTTATTTCTTTTTCGTCTCTGATTGCCACGGCTAGGACTTCCAAAACTGTGTTGAATAATAGTGGCGAGATTGGACATCCTTGTCTTGTTCCTGATCTTAGAGGAAATGCTTTCACTTTTTCACCATTGAGAATGATGTTTGCTGTGGGTTTGTCGTATATGGCCTTTATTATGTTGAGGTAGGTTCCCTCTATGCCCACTTTCTGGAGAGTCTTTATCATAAATGGGTGTTGAATATTGTCAAAAGCTTTTTCTGCATCTATTGAGATGATCATATGGTTTTTATTCTTCAATTTGTTAATATGCTGTATCACATTGATTGATTTGCGTATATTGAAGAATCCTTGCATCCCTGGGATAAATCCCACTTGATCATGGTGTATGATCCTTTAAATGTGTTGTTGGATTCTGTTTGCTAGTATTTTGTTGAGGATTTTTGCATCTATATTCATCAGTGATATTGGTCTGTAATTTTCTTTTTTTGTACTATCTTTGTCTGGTTTTGGTATCAGGGTGATGGTGGCCTCATAGAATGAGTTTGGGAGTGTTCCTTCCTCTGCAGTTTTTTGGAAGAGTTTGAGAAGGATGGGTGTTAGCTCTTCTCTAAACGTTTGATAGAATTCACCTATGAGGCTATCTGGTTCTGGACTTTTGTTTGTTGGAAGATTTTTAATCACAGTTTCAATTTCATTACTTGTGATTGGTCTGTTCATATTTTCTATTTCTTCCTGGTTCAGTCTTGGAAGGTTATGCCTTTCTAAGAATTTGTCCATTTTATTGGCATAGACTTGCTTGTAGCAGTCTCTTACGATGTTTTGTATTTCTGTGGTGTCTGTTGTAACTTCTCCTTTTTCATTTCTAATTGTATTGATTTGAGTCCTCTACCTCTTTTTCTTGATGAGCCTGGCTAATAGCTTATCAATTTTGTTTATCTTCTCAAAGAACCAGCTTTTAGTTTTATTGATCTTTGCTATTGTTTTCTTTGCTTCTACATCATTTATTTCTGCTCTGATCTTTATGATTTCTTTCCTTCTACTGATTTTGGGTTTTCTTTGTTCTTCTTTCTCTAGTTCCTGTAGGTGTAAGGTTACATTGTTTATTTGAGATTTTTCTTGCTTCTTGAGGTAGGCTTGCATAGCTATAAACTTCCCTCTTAGAACTGCTTTTGCTGCATCCCATAGGTTTTGGATCATCGTGTTTTCATTGTCATTTGTCTCTGGGTATTTTTTGATTTCCTCTTTGATTTCTTCAGTGATCTCTTGGTTATTTAGTAATGTATTGTTCAGCCTCCTTGTGTTTGTGTTTTTTATGTTTTTTTCCCCTGTAATTCATTTCAAATCTCATAGGGTTGTGGCCAGAAAAGATGCTTGATATGATTTCAATTTGCTTAAATTTACTGAGGCTTGATTTGTGACCCAAGATGTGATCTATCCTGGAGAATGTTCCATGCACACTTGAGAAGAAACTGTAATCTGCTGTTTTTGGATGTAATGTCCTATAAATATCAATTAAATCTATCTGGTCTATTGTGTTATTTAAAGCCTCTGTTTCCTTATTTATTTTCATTTTGGATGATGTGTCCACTGGTGTAAGTGAGGTGTGAAAGTCTCCCACTGTTACTGTGTTACTGTCGATTTCCTCTTTTATAGCTGTTAGCAGCTGCCTTATGCATTCAGGTGTTCCTATGTTGGGTGCATATATATTTATAATTGTTATATCTTCTTCATGGATTGATCCCTTGATCATTATGTAGTGTCCATCCTTGTCTCTTGTAACATTCTTTATTTTAAGGTCTATTTTATCTGATATGACTACTGCTACTCCAGTTTTCTTTTGATTTCCATTTGCATGGAATATGGAATATGTATTTCCATCCCCTCACTTTCAGTCTGAATGTGTCCCTAGGTCTGAAGTGGGTCTCTTGTAGACAGCATATAGATGGGTCTCGTTTTTGTATCCATTCAGCAAGCCTGTGTCTTTTGGTTGGAGCATTTAATCCATTCACGTTTAAGGTAATTATCGATATGTATGTTCCTATGACCATTTTCTTAATTGTAGGTCCTTTTCTTCTCTTGTGTTTCCCACTTAGAGAAGTTCCTTTAGCATTTGCTGTAGAGCTGGTTTGGTGGTGCTGAATTCTCTTAGCTTTTGCTTGTCTGTAAAGCTTTTGATTTCTCCATCGAATCTGAATGAGATCCTTGCTGGGTAATCTTGGCTGTAGGTTCTTCCCTTTCATCACTTTAAGTCTATCATGCCACTCCCTTCTGGCTTGTAGAGTTTCTGCTAAGAAATCAGCTGTTAACCTTACGGGAGTTCCGTTGTATGTTATTTTTTTATTTTTCCCTTGCTGCTTTCAATAATTTTTGTCTTTAATTTTTACCAATTTGATTACTATGTGTCTCAGCGTGTTTCTCCTTGGGTTTATCCTGTATGGGACTCTGCGCTTCCTGGACTTGGGTGGCTATTTCCGTTCCCATGTTAGGGAAGTTTTTGACTATAATCTCTTCAAATATTTTCTTGGGCCCTTTCTCTCTCTCTTCTCCTTCTGGGACCCCTATAATGTGAATGTTGTTGCGTTTAATGTTGTCCCAGAGGTCTCTGATGCTGTCTTCATTTCTTTTCATTCTTTTTTCTTTATTCTGTTCCGCAGCAGTGAATTCCACCATTTTGTCTTCCAGGTCACTTATCTGTTCTTCTGCCTCAGTTATTCTATTAATTCCTTCTAGTGTAGTTTTCATTTCAGTTATTGTATTCTTCATCTCTGTTTGTTCTTTAATTCTTCTAGGTCTTTGTTACACATTTCTTGCATCTTCTTGATCTTAGCCTACATTGTTTTTCCGAGGTCCTGGATCATCTTCACTACCATTATTCTGAAATCTTTTTCTGGAAGGTTGCCTATCTCCACTTCATTTAGTTGTTTTTCTGGGGTTTTATCTTATTCCTTCATCTGGGATATAGCCCTCTGCCTTTTCATCTTGCCTCTCTTTCTGTGAATGTGGTTCGTGTTCCACAGGCTGCAGGATTGTAGTTCTTCTTGCTTCTGCTGTCTGACCTCCAAATAGTCTCTTTTTTTTTTGCGGTACATGGCCCTCTCACTGCTGTGGCCTCTCCCGTTGCGGAGCACAGGCTCCGGACGCACAGGCTCAGCAGCCATGGCTCACGGGCCTAGCCGCTCCGCTGCATGTGGGATCTTCCCAGATCGGGGCACGAACCCGTGTCCCCTGCATCCGCAGGCAGACTCTCAACCACTGCACCACCAGGGAAGCCCCAAATAGTCTCATTTTAATCTATATATTAACTTGAGTTAACAAATATGATTCATACCCAAAATGAACATTTCCAAAACCATGAAGCCACACACAAACAAAATTTTTCGTTCTGGACTTATAACCTGTATATAAAATTAGTGGTTCAGCCAGGTGCTTGCTTACAACCCTTGTGAGCTGCTGCTACACCCCACAATAGTGTGAGCAGCAACCCACTGCCTTTTCCTTAGCACAGCTTTTTTTTTCTCCAGAAGCTTAACATACATCATGCTTTGCCTCTTGCTTATAAAACTGTCCAACTAATTCTACCATAAATCATTTCTCTTATGTGATGTTTGTCTAGCTCTCTCTCTTAAGAGATTTTAGCCAATTAACTAAGAAAAATCTCTCTTCCTCTTTTTATTTTTTCCTCTCATAAGCATCCCACAACCCCTATCCTGAAATGAGTTTATTCATAATAAATGTGATTCAGAGAAGTGAGAGTGATCCATCTATATCCCTACATCAAGGAAAAGCTTTGAAATGAAGTTAAATATACAAAAGAATCAGTGTGCCAACCTATAAAGCTCTTGAAAATATTATAAATCCTGTTAGAAACTTTTTCTCACCTTCAGATCTTCTTTTTCTTTTTTCTAATTTTTAAAATTGTGGTAAAATACATATAAAATTTACCATTTTATCCTTTTTTTTTTTTTTTTTGCAGTATGCAGGCCTCTCACTGCTGTGGCCTCTCCCATCGTGGAGCACAGGCTCTGGATGCGCAGGCTCAGCGGCCATGGCTCACAGGTCCTGCCGCTCTGCGGCATGTGGGATCTTCCTGGATCGGGGCACAAACCCGTGTCCCCTGCATCGGCAGGCGGACTCTCAACCACTGCGCCACCAGGGAAGCCCCATCTTACCCATTTTTAAGCATAAAGTTTAGTAGTGTTAAATATATTCAATATTGTGTAACCAATCTCAAAGACTTTTTCATTTTGAAGAAATGAAACTCTATACCCATTAAATGACAACTCATTTCCCCTCTGCCCAAGTCCTGGCAATCACCATTCTACTTTCTGTTTTCAAGAGTCTGACTATTCTAAATACCTCATATAACTGAGATTGTACACTATTTATCTGTTGGCGCTTGTCTTATCTCACTTAGCATAATGTCTTCACAGTTCATCCATGCTGCAACATGTGTCACAACTCCTTTCCTTTTTAAGACTGAAAAATATTCCACTGAATATATACCAACACTTGCTAATCCATCCGTCTGTCACTGGACATTTATCTACATTCTGGCTATTGGAATAATGCTGCTATGAACATGGATGCACAAATATCTCTCCGAGACACTGCTTTCAATTATTTTAGATACATACCCAGAAGTGGTACTGCTGAATCATATGGTAGTTCTATTTTATTAATTTTTTGAGAAACTTCCATACTGTTTTCCACAATATATCTTTTTTAGAGAAATGTCTATTCAAGTCCTTTGCCCATTTTTGAATCAGGTTGTTCTTTTGCTGTTGACTTTTAGTATACGTTCTCTATATATTCTGGATATTAATCCCTTATCAAACATATGATTTGCAAATATTTCCTCCCATTCTGTGGTTGCCTTTTTCACTCTGTTGACAGTATCTTTTGAAGTAAAAAAATTTTTTTTTCATTAAGTCCAATTTGCCTACTTTTGCTTTGATGCCTGTGCTTTTGGTGTCACATCCGAGAAAGCACTGCCAAATCCGTGTTGTGAAGCTTTTGCCCTATGTTTTCTTCTAAGAATCTCACTGTTTTATGTCTTACGTTTAGGTCTTTGATCCAATTTGAGTTAATGTTTGTATACGGTATTAGGTAAAGGTTCAAGTTCATCTTTTGCATGCAGATATCCAGTTGTCCCAAAAGCATTTGTTGAAGACTCCTTTCCCCACTGAATGGTCTTTGTACCCTTTTCAAAACTTATCTGACCACATATGTGAGGGTTTATTTCTGGGTTCTCTATTCTATTCCACTGGTCTATATGTCTGTGTTTATGCCAGTACCACACTGTTTTGATTATGTGGCTTTGTAGTAAGTTTTGAAATAAAGAATTGTGAGTAATCCAGTTTTAAGACTGTTTTTGCCTATCCAGGGTCCCGAGACTCCATATGAATTTCAGGATAGGTTTTCCTGTTTTTGTAAAAAACATCATTGGGATTTTGACAGGTATTGCAATGAATCTGTACATCTCTTTGGCTAGGACTGGTATTTTAATAATATTGTATCTTCTAATCCATGAATATGGGATGTGTTTATTTATGTCTTCTTTGATTTCTTCAGCAGTATTTTGCAGTTTTCATTGTATACATTTTTTAATTCCTAAGTATTCTATTCCTTTTGATGCCACCGTAAAAGGAACTGTTTTTGTAACTTCCTTTTCAGATTGTTCATTGTGAATGTACAGAAATGCAACTAACTTTTACATTTCGACTTTGTATTCTGCTACTTAGCTGAATTCATTTATTAGTTCTGAAAGTATTTTTTGTGTGGAATCCTTAGGGTTTCCCACATATAAGACCATCTCACCTGCAAACAGATTATTTTACTTCTTTCTTCTCAATTTGGATAACTTTTATTTCTTTTTCTTAACTAAGTGCTCTGGCTAGAACTTCCACTACCATATTAAATAAAAGTCATGAAAGTGGGCATCCTTGCCTTGTTACTGATCTGAGGGGAAAAGCTTTCAGTCTTTTACTATTGAAAATGATGTCTGCTGTGGGTTTTTCATATATAGCTTTCATTATATTGAGGTGGTTTCCATCTATTCCTAGTCTTTTTTTTTTTTTTTTTTTTTGCGGTATGCGGACCTCTCATTGTTGTGGCCTCTCCCATTGCGGAGCACAGGCTCCGGACGCGCAGGCTCAGCGGCCACGGCTCACGGGCCCAGCCGCTCCGCGGCATGTGGGATCTTCCCGGACCGGGGCACGAACCCGCGTCCCCTGCATCGGCAGGCGGACTCTCAACCCCTGCGCCACCAGGGAAGCCCCCTAGTCTTTTTTTATGCTTTTATATCTTGAAAAGGTGTTGAACTTTATCAAATACTTTTTCTACATCAATTGAGATGATCGTGTGTTTTTTTCCTTCATTCTGTTAATGTGGTGTATTACACTGATCAATTTTCATGTTGTACCATCCTTGCATTCCAAAAAGAAATCCCACTTTACCATGGTATATAATCCCTTTATTATGTGGATGAATTCAATTTGCTAGCATTTTGTTGAATATTTCTGAATCAATGTTTACAAGAGATATTGGTCTGTAGTTTTCTTTTCTTGTAATGTCTTTGTCTGACTTTGTTATCAGGGTAATGCTGGTCTCACAGAATGACTTAGGAAGTGTTCTCTCCTGTTCAATATTTTGGAAAAGTTTGACAGGGACTGATAGTAGTTCTTTAACTAGCAGAATTCACTAGTGAAGCCAGGTCTTTTCTTTTCCTTCTTTCTTTCTTTTTTTAAAAAATATTTATTTATTTGGCTGTACTGCATCTTGGCTACAGCACATGGGATCTTTTAGTTACAATATATGGCATCTTTTCTAGTTGCAGCATGTGAACTCTTAGTTGTGACATGGAGACTCTTAGTTGCGGCATGTGGGATCCAGTTCCCTAACGAGGGATTGAACCCGGGTCCCCTGCATTGGGAGCGCGGAGTCTTAGCCACTAGACCACCACCGAGGTCCCAAGCCAGGGCTTTTCTACTCAAGAGATTTTTTTATTACTGATTCAATCTCCTTACCTTATAGGTCTATTGTGATTTAGTCTTGGTAGGTTTTGTATTTCTAGGAATTTGTCCATTTCATCTAGGTTCTTCAATTTGTTGGCATACAATTGTTCATAGTACTCTTATAATCCTTTTTATTTCAGTAGACTTGATAGTGATGTCACCACTTTCACTTCTGATTTTAGTAATTTGAGTCTTTCCTCCTTTTTTCTTAGTCCACCTAGCCAAAAAATTTGTCAATTTTGTTGATGTTTTCAGAGAACAAACTTTTGGTTCACTGACTTTCTGTTTTTCTATTCTCTATTTCCTTTCTCTCTCCTTTAACCTTTATTATTTCCTTCCTTCTGCTAGCTTTGGTTTTAGTTTGTTCTTTTTCTAGTTCCTTAAGTTATAAAGCTAGAGATCTTTCTTATTTTTTTAACATAAGCATTTATAACTACAAAAATCCCCTTAGCACTGCTTTCATTGTGTCCTATAAGTTTTGGCATGCTGTGTTTTCATTTTCCTTGGTCTCTAAGTATTTTCTAATTTCCCTTGTGATTTCTTCTTTGATTGGTTGTTTAATAGTATGTTGTTTACAGACTTACTAGAGAATGGACTTGAGGATATGGGGAGCGGGAACGGTAAGCTGCGACAAAGTGAGAGAGTGGCATGGACATATATACACTACCAAATGTAAAACAGATAGCTAGTGGGAAGCAGCCGCATAGCATAGGGAGACCAGCTCGGTGCTTTGTGACCACCTAGAGGGGTGGGATAGGGAGGGGGGGAGGGAGGGAGACGCAAGAGGGAAGAGATATGGGAACATATGTATATGTATAACTGATTCACTTTGTTATAAAGCAGAAACTAACACACCACTGTAAAGCAATTATATACTCCAATAAAGATGTTAAAAAAAAAAAGTATGGGGCTTCCCTGGTGGCGCAGTGTTTGAGAGTCCGCCTGCTGATGCAGGAGACGCGGGTTTGTGCCCCAGTCCGGGAAGATCCCACATGCTGCGGAGTGGCTGGGCCCATGAGCCATGGCCTCTGAGCCTGTGCATCTGGAGCCTGTGCTCCGCAACGGGAGAGGCCATGGCAGTGAGAGGCCCGCATAAAGCAAAAAAAAAAAAAAGAAAAAAAGTATATTGTTTAATTCCCACAGTTTTGTGAATTTTCCAGTTTTCCTTCTGTTGTTGATTTCTAATTTCATCCTCTTGTAGCTGGAGATGATACTTTGTATGCTATCTTTCAAAATCTTTTGAGACTTAATTTGTCGCCTAACATATGTTCTATCCCAGAAAATGTTACAACAACATGAGCTTTTAGGCTAATAATTTTTTTTCCTTTAAATGTATTAATCTTTTAAGTCACGTAGAAAATAAAGTTATAAATCTTTGTTACAATAGAACTAGCTTTTATAATTCCTTTTGTATTTACCTTTATTGAGATCTTTATTTCTCCACACAACTTCTGGTTACTGTCTAGAGTCCTTTCGTTTCACCTTGCAGAAATCTCTTGTGCATTTCTTGCAGGGCAGTCTAGTGGTAATGAACTCCCTCAGCTTTTGTTTACCTGGGGACGTCTTAATTTCTCACCTTTTTTTTTTTTTTTGCGGTACGTGGGCCTCTCCCCGCTGCGGCCCCTCCCGTTGCGGAGCACAGGCTCTGGACGCGCAGGCCCAGCGGCCATGGCTCACGGGCCCAGCCGCTCCGCGGCATGTGGGATCCTCCCGGACCGGGGCATGAACCCACGGCCCCTGCATCGGCGGGCAGACCCCCCAACCACTGCGCCACCAGGGAAGCCCCTCACTTACTTTTGAAGGACAGTTTTGCCAGATAATAGGATTCTTGATGGACAGACTTTTTTTCTTTTAGCACTTTGAATATAGCAGCCCACTGCCACCTGGCTTCCGAAGTTTCTGATAAGCAATATGCTAATAATCTGAGAATCCCTTGTATGTGATGATTAGCTTTCTTCTTGCTGTTTTCAAGATTCCTGGTCTTTGTCTTTTAGAAGGTTGATTATAATGTATCTTGCTCTATGTCTCTTTGACTTAATCTTACTTGGAGTGCAATGAGCTCCTTGGATGTTTATGTTCATGTCTTTCATCAAATTTGGGAAGTTGTTAACCATTATTTCTTCAAAAGTTCTCTCTGCTCCTTTCTCTCTCTCTCTTCTCTTTCTAGGACTCCCACAATATACAGCTTTCAATATGTTGAGGTGGTTCCGTATTTTAGATTCCACATATAAGTGATATCATATGGGATTTATCTTTCTCTTTTTGATTTACTTCACTTAGTATGATAACCTCTAGGTTCATCCACGATGCAGCAAATGGCATTATGTCATTCTTTTTTATGGCTGAGTAGTATCCCATTGTGTATATATACCATACCTTCTTTATCTATTCATCTGTCGATGGACGTTTAGGTTGCTTACACATCTTGGTTATTGTAAACAGTGCTGCTCTGAACACTGGGGCTCTGTATATTTTTGAATTAGAGTTTTCTCTGGATATACAGCCAGGAGTGAGATTGCTGGATCATATAAGGGTGCCAGTCTTTTAAATTTCCTGAAAGTCACTTTAGCAGGTGGGGGAGGGGCTTGCAACAATAGGGTATGTGCAACAACAGCTGCCCACCTCTCTGTCTGCACCTCTCTGACCAGAAGCAGCAACCTCTGATCCAGGTACAGATCCTTGATATCTGGAGAAGAGGGTACTTTCTGCCTCCGCTGGCTCCAAAAGCTGTGTGAGAGCTGCACAAAGGTGGCAGCAGAGAATGGCTGCAATTTTACATCTGAGCCTTTTCCTGACAGTTGCAAGTCTTCAACAGCTCCATAGTTCCAAAATAGTTACATCAGATTCTGCCATTGTATTTGTTATCTAGGTGGGGAGGCAGACTCCTGATGCGTCCTACTCCATCTTCCCAGAATCTTCTCCAGGCCTGTTTTGGGGGATCAGTATATATTCAGTTTCGTTGTTTTAAATTACTTTATTAGCATTGCCAGAGTGCTGTGACATTTTTGCTTGCTTTTTACTGCTTTCAGTGCAAATATACACATATCAGTTATATCAGGAATTACAAGAATTTATGTTCCTCATTTAAAAGGATACTTTCTGTAAGAAAATACATTCTGAGTTCCAAACAACTGATATACCACAGCACTCCTGGAATGAACACAACCCAGTGGACTGAGGATATCTTGTCTTGACTTTGGAACATGAATGCCTCAGGTATCCACTTTGGTTTCTTCTGACTAGTGGAAGGCTTAGAACTGAAAGGTGATTGGGAGGTAGTTATAGCCACTATACAGAGTTATAATCTTGTTGTAACATGGATGCTTTTCTGTAAACAGGTATATATATATATATATATAT
>RJWK010018511.1:0-27284 GCA_004363435.1 Platanista minor
TTTTTTTTTTTTTTTTTTTTTTTTTGTGGTACGCGGGCCTCTCACTGTTGTGGCCTCTCCCGTTGTGGAGCACAGGCTCCGGATGCGCAGGCTCAGCCGCCATGGCTCACGGGCCCAGCCGCTCCGCGGCATGTGGGATCTTCCCGGACCGGGACACCCCCTGCATCGGCAGGCGGACTCTCAACCACTGCGCCACCAGGGAAACCCGAAGTTGTGCTTTTGATATAATTTGTTGCCTTTGAATATGGTAGATGATGACCCAAATGATTTAGCATAAATAGTAAACATTTGGTATTACCTGTAACAACACTAAGGTGTTATAATTTCCATGGGGAAGGAGGATGCTTTTTAGCTTCTAGCTATTATATAGATCACAAAGGAGTGTATTTAAAAGGCTGTGGGCTCTTTGAATGGATACTACTTTGGTCTCAAATATCAGTTTCCTTATTGCATTTTCTTTATCAGGGAAAGAATTTTTGTGATGTTGCTTTAGCATTTGTCATCCTCATTTTAAATATTTTTGGAAATGCACATGGTGGAAATATTCCAAGACTATAGACTATAGTGTACCTGGGTTCCCCAGTGGGCGCGTCCCCCTCCAGGGAGTTCTTGCTTACATTTGTGCACCTGTGTGTGCATATCTGCATGGCGGGAGAGGGAGTAAGCCAGGGTCCCTTGTCAACATCTGCTTCTCAGTTTTTGAAACGGTCATTGGTCTTCGTGTAGGTTGCCAATCTGGGGTCAGGGAGGCCATTTCTGTTTCCTGGAAAATAATTTCATCCAAATATAAGTTTATTTGCTTTGATATGTGCAAAATAATGTCTTCTTATTGTTTTAATTTCCTCTATATTTATAATGTCACCATTTTTATGTCACATTTTATGATGTTTACCTTTTTTTTTTTTCCCTAGAGGAATGGCTGATTTGTCTACTTTTTTTCATGAAATCATCTGTTTATTTGTTCTACAATGTTGTGTTTCCTAATTATTTAATTTCTACTTTATTTTTTCCTCCAAATTTCTTTTATAAAAATTTCTAGCTTTTTTAGTATTATGCTTAATTAATTAATTCCAATTTTTTCTTCTCTGTTACTGAAAAAAATTAAATCCATTCACTTTCCTCTGACCGTTCTCGATAATTTTCCACATGACTTCATTTTTGTTATTTTCCAGATAGTTGGCAAAGTCATTTGATTTTTCTTTTTGGAAAGAGCTTTTACTTTGACATTTCAAAGTTGTATGATGTTTTGTTTTTGGCTGGTTTTATTTTGTTCAATAGGAAATTCTCGTATGTCCTGTTTCTTCTTGGTCTATTTTTGTTTGTTTCTGTTGAATGCTTGTTTTTTGTTTTCTGCACGTCCCCCCATTTCTTTTGACAGTTTGGAGGGTTTTCAGATGGTGTTTAGCTTCTCCAGTTTCTTCTACAAATATAACTATGTATAATGCTTAATTTTATACTTCTTTATAGGGACTCTATTATAATCTCCTCAGAATAAATAATAGCAAAATTTGTATATTCTCAATTCCAGACATCACCTGCTCTCTTCTTTTTTAATAGGCTTTCTCCTTTCATCTTTTTACTCCTAGCATTTTTTTGGGGGAAAGGCAATATGGCAGCACTGATCTCAGAGTGAGAATTCAACAACAGCCAGGAGCTTTGGTGGGACTTGGCTCCCAGACCTTTACCGGCATCTCCATGTGGGGCAGTGTATCTCTTAAACAGGATACACTGTCCTCTAAATATGTAAAATAATAACAACCTTGAATTCTCTATTTTTTTTTTCTTAAAGAAAAACATGTTAAAATTTCTGAAAGACTGAAAACTTTAAAGAATGCTACAAAATTGAGGCATTATCATCTTGTAGCTACTGTTTATCAACAGCTTATTAGCAGTTTGAAGCTTTCTTGCTAACAGTATTATTTGCAACTTGTTTTTTTGTTATGATAGTGACTCAGTAGATTTTGACACATGACATAGTAAAATAACTTATGCTTCTAAAGTAGGAATTATTTTAAAATCTCACTTTGAGAAAATAAAAACCATGGTAAATTTGCCTGTTCCTGCTTAAATATTCAAAATAGTAAGTAGAGAATAGTTATCCCAACATTCTCAATCTGTCAATTTTTTATAAATGTCCTAGGTTTTAGTATTTATATGAAGGTTCTTTGTATAATTTTAAACATTAGAATACCCAGCACTAGAATAATTTGAACTGTTTAAATTGAAAAAACACTCTTCCTGACAATATCTATCATGGAATTCATAGTGAATTTAATATAATTTGAATCCATATAAGTACAAATAAGTGCAGGGCATTTTGCAGATAATTATCCTATGAACAAGTGACCCTCAGGTTTACTGTCCTGATTCTGTGACCTCACCAATGACTTACTTGACCTTTACCCCTGACCTAAGGAGAAGGTGTGTTTGGTCAAACAATGCTGAGGACTGAGCGGTGCTACTGGTCTCACTGGGTTTTTGAAGTGGACCAGCATGTGTCATAAATAGTGACATATCAAGTGAAAAAACATCCAATGGACAGTATGAGTGACAGTTGAACAGGTGACAGGCAGAAGCCAGAGTTTGTTCTTTAGAAACAAGTCTTTGATACATTAACTTAATCTCTTCCTGGAGTGAATGAGTAGACAGAAGGTCTGTGCACAAGGAATGCATGTAAGGTAATGAGACACTTTGTTGCCAGAAATTCCTAGCATTGTCTTGGTCAAGAAAGCAAAATCTCAGCCATATGAAAATATAAATAAGTATCATTTTACAGTTTTGAAAAGATATTACTTAAAATGTGTGTGCCTGTGTGTTTGTGTTGTGTCTCTGTAGCAACATGTCAGCATCATATTCTTTCTAAAAGACACATGAAGTCAAAGCATGTCCTGGTTTCCCTAGCTCTATTTCATTAGCGTAAATACCTGCTGCTCTGTGAATAGAGAAAATTTTTTATCAAAATTTGGGGGAAAATAAGGGTCTAGAAGAGATCAACCTGACACCTCAGGTTCATTTTCAAAGCCACTGCTGTGAGTCAACTGGGTCACATTGGTGGGTAGAGGCCTGTGTTCTCTTGTTGTCCTTTAACACAGGTGGAGGCCTAGATGTAGCAGGGAGGGTCTGAGCTGAGTACATGTGCCCTGCAACATCCTCTGTCCCAGGTTGGCAATGCCCCGGCACATTAGGTAGGTGCCTTGGCAGGGAGTGAGTCCCCACTCCAGGTACTGAGTTGCATCCCTGCCTGGCAGCTGCAGCCCTTTAGAGGTTACCCACCTGCCATAGGTTGGGGCAGAGGAACCATGGGATGGAGAGACTGACTTCACCAACTTAAGCCAGGCAGGAATGCAACTCAGTTGCATTCTTTCTAATATGTCAAGTCGTATGGGGGTTCGGCTCCCGGAAGTCCAGCTGTTGGGTTTGTTCACAGGCTCAGGGGGTTCTCCTGACTCAGGGTTCGTGCCCAGGAGGCAGTGAGACTGGCTCACAAACAGTCCAGTGACTGGGGAGCCAGTCGGAAAAGCAGCCCTGCACTTACCTGACAGCAGGACATGGGGTGAATTCATGGGTAAATCTGCAGTGAAATGTGGATGGTGGGAGCAAAACATCAAGCATTTTGAAGATAAACGGGCTTAAAATACTGAGGAGAAAGCAAATCAAACCAGGACCATTGAATGGTTCTTTCTTGGCTCTTTTTGACCTACTTTGGCAGCTTACAAACTGCTCATAATACAAATAAAATTAGATGCCTGAAATGAAGTGTGGAACCTAGGTAAAACCTTTTCAAATATTAAACCATTGGTTTGGCAAAGACCTCTCAGAATGCTCCAAACATTTTATTTAATTTCCAGAATTTATTGATCTATCATTAAATAAAGAGAAAAAAAAGCTAGTCAGCATGCATTGTGATAAAAGCCACTTAAAGTTCATTTTTGTCAGACCTTCGACTGAAAAATGTCTTGCCTTTCTGATCAGTGCTGGAGCATAAAGCATACAGAGTGTTATGACCTCCTTTATGAAGCTGAGGTAGCTGAAATGCAAGCATGTGGAAACTGAAAATTAGATGTGAGCATTTACTAATAGCACATAGATGTGATTGACAGTGATTTTAATTTAGAAAGTGTTTGGTTAGCATCACTGGGAGACTTATATCCATGGGCTCATCTTTTAGGTCTGTTAGAATGAACTCTGGTTTGGTCCTGAAACTCTGGCTTCACTGCAGAGCTTCACTGTCATATGACGCCCTTTTGTTCGCACATTGTCACAAGGCTGTGCCCTCTTAGTGTGTCCGTCCGGATTATTACATGACGTCTTTGAAAATGAACCTTGAGGTGTCAGGTTGATCTCTTCTAGACCCTTATTTTCCCCCAAATTTTGATAAAAATTTTCTCTATTCAGAGAGCAGAAGGTATTTACGCTAATGAAATAGAGGTAGGGAAACCAGGACATGCTTTGACTTCATGTGTCTTTAATGCTCTGTGAATCCCTAGCTCCACTGTGGTTCAGGAGCTCCACAGGGATGGATGCCAATTCATAATAAAAACTATAGGACTGATAGATGTGAGTGAGGAGGTGATTCCTACTAACTCAAAGCAAATGCAAGGGTCTTAATCGCATAGCAGATGGGAGATGCCCCACTCCGAAAGGACAGGGAAAAGCTCTTTATTTCACTCCATGTGAAATCATGTCCTTGAGTAAAGACTATACTCCCATGTAACTAGAAACTAGGCAGCAGTCACTGCACTAGGTGATGTGTAGACACCAGCCACTTTCCGTAGCTGCCTGCACCCCCCCTTACTCACCTCCTTGGAACTGTGCACCTATTGCGAAATGCAGAGACACCAACTGGAAAGGGACAGGCGCAGGAGTGGTCCATGCAGTGCAGAGGCAGGAAGTGCCCTGGGGCCACTGAACACAGCAAAGAGTAATTTAAAGAGCTATCCCATCTCTTTAAATGGTTTCGAATGTTTAAATTTGTACAAACTTCGTATCTTTAAACTAGCTGAGATGGGGAAAGTTGTTATAGGAAACCATGAAAACGTTTTCCAGCAGAACTTAAGGTAGAACTTTTTAAACACTAAATATTGTGTTAAGAGTTTTGTAAATTAACATGTACAGCAATTTTTAAAATGTAAACTTTAAATTGAGATATTTAAAGCTACCTAAAAATCCTCAGTGTAAGGCTTGTTGGATTTTCATGTTAGCCCATCCATATAAGCATATAAGCAATAAATAGACCATTACCAGGACTCAGAAGTCCCCATCATGAACTCAGTCAAGACCCTATCAAAACTAAAGCACTGTTCTGACATTTATCACCATATATTATAGTTTTGTCTGTTTGTAAACTTTATATAAATGGAGTCATGCAGAGTATGCTCTTTGGTGAGTGGCTTCTTTTCGACAATATGGAATTTGTGAGATGCATACATGTTGTTACATGCTGCAGTAGTTCGCTTTGGTTAGTATTGACAGATATGCACTGTGGATGTTCTTCAGCATTTGCTGGTGAACACATGAAGGTACTCAGGTTGTATACATATTAAGGAACACAGTTGTTCCTATAGAGCAGGTGCATTTTCAGCCTCTGTAGATATGGACAAACTGTCACGATATGATTCACATACTATAAAATTCACACTTTTAAGTGTAACAATTCAGTGGTTTGTAGTAATTCACAAAGTTGTGCAATTATTTCTACTAATTCCATTTCATTTTCATCACTTTGAAAAAAACCCCTGTAACAAACATCAGCCATTCCCTGTTATCTGTCCTCCCCCAGCCTTTGGCAACCATTAATCTACTTTCTGCCTCTATGGATTTGCCTATTCTGGACATTTTATATAAATGGGCTCACACAATATGTAGCCTTTTGTGTTTAGCTTCTTTCTCCTGGCATGTTTTCAGGGTGTATCTGTGTTGTAGCCTGTGTCACTACTTCACTTCTTTTTATGACTGAACAGTACACAATGGTAGGAATCTACCAACTTTTGTTTATCCATTCATCCATTGAAGGACTTTTTGCTATTATGAGTAATACTTCTATGAACATTATTGTACATATTTTATCTAGATATAAGTGTTCACATCTTTTGAGTGTATAACTACGAGTGGAATTAGTGGGTCGTATAGCTAGCTAACTAAGCATAATATTTGAGGAACAGCCAAAGTGTTTTCCAAAGAAGCTGCACCATCTTATATTCCCAATCATAATATATAAGGGTTCTAATTTCTCCACATCTAAACCAACACTTATTATGGTTCATTTTTTTGATTATAGCCATCCCAGTGGATGTGAAGTGGTACCTCATTATGGTTTTGATTTGTGTCTCCCTAATGACTAATGAAGCTGACAATTTTTTCTATGCATATCGTCTGTTTGTACATCTTCTTTGAAGAAATATATATTCAGATCTTTTTACCATTTTAAAAATTCAGTTCCTTTTATTTTTCTTTTAAGTTGTACGAGTTGTTTACATTCTAGGATCAGCCCATTATTAGACATATGATTTATAAAAAATCTCTCCAATTGTACAGTTGTCTTTTTATTTTCTTGATAGTGTCCTTGGAAACAAAACAAAAAAAATTAAATTTTGATGCTATACAATTTATCTTTTTTTATATTTTTTTCAGCTTTATTGTGGTATAATTGACAAAACTGTAAGATATTTAAAATGTGCATGGTGCTGACTTGATATACATATACACTGTGAAAGGATTTCTCCCATCTACTTAATTAAAACCTCCATCACCTCACATATTTATTATAGTTTGTTTGGTAAGAACATTTAAGTTCTACTTTCTTAGCAAATTTTAATTATATAATTGAACTTTGTTGTAGCTATAGACACTGTGTTTTTACATTAGATCCTCGAGCTTGTTCATTTACAGCTGAAAGTTTGTACCCTTTTACCACCTCTCCCTATTTTTCCCTACTTCCAGACACTGGGAACCACTTTTCTACTCTCTGTGAGTTTGCCTTTTTTTTTTTTTTTCGCCTCAATATTTCACATGTAAGTGACACTATGGAATATCTCTCTATCTGACTTATTTTACACAGCATCTTGCCCCCAAGGTCCATTGATGTTATTGCAAATGGCAGGATTTCCTTCTTTCTCATGGCTGGATAATATTCCATTGTGTATATGGAACACTATTATAATAATATTCCTATACCTATATTTTTTTTCCAAATTTATCTGTTGTTGGGCACTTAGGTGGTTTCCCTATCTTGGCTATTGTGAATAATGCTGTAATGAACAGATATCTCTTTGATATCGTGTTTTCATTTCCTTTGGCTATATACCCAGAAATGGAATTACTGGCGCATATAGTAGTTATGCTCTTAATTTTTTGAGGAATCTCCATACTGCTTTCAGTGGTAGCTGTACCAGTTTACATTCCCACCAACAGTGCACAAAGCTTCCCTTTTCTCCACATCCTCATCAGCACTTGCTGTCTCTTGTCTTTGTGATGACAGCCATTCTAAAGGTGAGAGATGATAACTCATTGTGGTTTTGATTTGCATTTCCCTGATGATTAGTGATGTTGAGCATCATTTCATGTACCTATATGGCCACTTGTATGTCTTTTTTTGAAAAATTCAGTTCCTCTGGCCATTTTAAAATCAGATTGTTTGTTTTTTTGCTATTGAGTTGTGTGAGTTCTTTATGTATTTTGCATATTAACCCCTTATCAGCTATATGATTTGCAAATATTATCTCATATTCAGTAGATTGCCTTTTCATTTTGTTGATGGTTTCCTTTGTCGTGCAGAAGCCTTTTAGTCTGGTGAAGTATTACTTGTTTATTTTCTTGTGTTGCCTTTGATTTGGCGTGAAATCCAAAAAAATCATTGCCAAGACTGATGTCAAGGAACTTATTCATCATGTTTTATTCTAAAGGTTTCATAGTTTTGCATCTTAAATTTAAGTCTTTAATCCATTTTGAGTTTTTTTTTTTAATGTGGTGTAAGATAGAGATCCAGTGTCATTATTTTTGCATATTATACAGTTTTGCATGTCTATATAGTTTTTACAACACACACCTTTTATTGAGGAGACAGTCCTTTCCCCCACTGTATATTTTTGGCTCCTTTGTCATAAATTAATTGACCATATACGGGTGGGTTTATTTCTGGGTTCTCTGTTCTTCCATTGATCTATGTATCTGTTCTTATGCCAATACAATAGTTTTTTTGATTACTATAGCTTTGTAAAATAGTTTAAAATCAGGAAATTTGATGCCTCTAGCTTTGTTCTGCTTTCTCAAGATTGCTTTGGCTATTCAGGGTCTTCTGGGGTCCCCTACAAATTTTAGGATTTTTTTCTATTTCTGTGAGAAATGCCATTGGGGGCTTCCCTGGTGGTGCAGTGGTTGAGAGTCCACCTGCAGATGCAGGGAACATGGGTTGGTGCCCGGGTCTGGGAAGATCCCGCATGCTGTGGAGCGGCTGGCCCCGTGAGCCGTGGTCACTGAGCCTGCGTATCTGGAGCCTGTGCTCCATAATGGGAGAGGCCACAACAGTGAGAGGCTCACGCACTGCAAAAAAAAAAAAAAAAAGAAAAGAAAAGAAAAATGCCATTGGTATATTGATAGGGATTGCATTAAATCTGTAGATTGCTTTGGGTATCATGGATATTTTAACAATATTAATTTTTCCAATCTATTAACATGGAATATTTTACCATTTATTTGTGTCTTCTTCAATTTGTTTCATCAATATCTTATAGTTGTCACTGTATATCTTATACTATACAGATCTTCAACCTCCTTGGTTAAATTTATTCCTCAGTATTATATTTTTTGATGCAGTTGTAAATGCACTTGATTTCTCTTTTTTTATTTTTAATTTTGGAATTTTATTTATTTTTTTATACAGCTGGTTCTTATTAGTTATCCACTTTATACACATCAGTGTATACATGTCAATCACAGTCTCCCAATTCATCCCACCACCACCACACCCTGCTCTTGGTTCCTTAATTTCTCTTTCTGTTCATTTGTTGCTATTGTACAGAATCATAACTGACTTTTGTATACTGATTTTGTATCCTGCAACTTTACTGAATTTGATCACTCGTTCTAAAGGTTTTTTAGTGGAGTCTAGATAGACTCTATCTTATGCTATGCTTTTTGTGTTGTGTCTAGAAACTATTGCCTAATCCAAGGTTAGGAATATATAGATATGTATGTTTTCTTCTAAGAGTTTTATAGTTTTGGTTTTTACATTTAGGTCTTTGATTGATTGTGACTTGATTTTTATTTATAGGGTGAGGTGGGGATCTAATTTTTTGCCATGCAATATTTATAGTGTTCCTTTATAAATCTTTCTATTTCTGTAAGTTTAATATTGAATAGTAATGTCTTCTCTTTCATTTTTGATTTTAGTAATTGGAATCTTCTTTCTTATTGGTCAGTCTAGCCAAATAATTGTAGATTTTGTTAATTTTTTTTCAAAGAACCAACATTTAGTTTTATTGATTTTCCCTATTGTTTTATCTTTTCTTATTTTATTTTATATTATTTTTGTTGTAATTTTATTTTTTCTTCAGATTGTTTTAGATTTAGTTTTCTGTAATTTTTCTAATTTCTTATGGGGAATGTTAGGTTATTGTTTTGAAATGGACTTTCTTTAATATATACATTACAGCTATATCTTTCCCTATATGCACTCTTTTAGATGGATCCCATACATTTTTATACATTGTGCATTTGTTTTAGTCATCTCAAAGTATTTTAGAATTTTCCTTCAGTTCTTTCTTCGACCTATTATTTTTTTGGGGGAAGGAGCATGTTATTTAATTTTTACATATTTGTGGCCCTCCCAAATTTCCTTCTATTACTGATTTCTAATTTCATTCTATTGTAGTCAGAAAACATATATTCTGTGATTTCAGTTCTCTAAAATTTATTGATGTTTGTTTCATGAGGTCACAAATGTTCTATCTGGAAAACGTTCCATGAACATCAGAAAGGAACGTACATCTGCTCTCATGGGCGAAGCGTTCTGAAAAGTCTCTTAGTCCAGTTGGTTTAGAGTGTTGTTCAGGTCCTCTGTATCCTTCTTGATCTTCTGCCTGATTTTTCTATCCATTATTAAATGTGATGTATTGAATAATCCAACTGATATTGTTAAATTGTCTATCTCTTCTTTACTTCTGTCAGTTTTTCCTCATGTATTAAGGGGCTCT
Source organism: Platanista minor (assembly GCA_004363435.1). Lineage (NCBI taxonomy): Eukaryota > Metazoa > Chordata > Mammalia > Artiodactyla > Platanistidae > Platanista > Platanista minor. Next base: position 10,191 of record RJWK010018511.1, read on the forward strand.
GTTCTGAGGTGAAAACATGTTAACAGTTGTTATGTTTTCCTAAGGAATAGATGCTTTTACATTTTATAAACATTTTATAAAATGTTTTTCTGTGTGTCTAGTATCAAGTTTTTTGTTATGATCTATTTTGTCTGATACTAGTATAGCCACTGCAACATGCTTTTGGATACTGTTTGCATAGCATATCATTTTAAAAAATTGTTGTAAAACACACACAGCATAAACTTTACTATCCTAACATTTTTTAGGAGTACAGTTCAGTATTAAATGCATATTACTAAGAAAAAGAAACCAATGTGAAAAGGCTACATACTGTTATAATTTCAACTATATGATGATCTGTAAGAGGCAAGACTATGAAGACAGTAAAAGATCAGTGGTTGCCAGGGAAGAGGGAGGCATGACCAGGTGGAGCACAGAGGACTTGAAGGCAGTGAAACTGTTCTGTGTGATACTGTGGGTACCTGACATCATGAATCTCACAAAACCCATAGGATATTCAACATAAAACCTTTAACGTGGAGTATGGACATTAATGTGGAGTTAATGAGAGTATCAATATTGATTAACCAGATTTAACAAATGTGCCATAGCAATGAAAATAACAACAGGGGAGATTTCAGGTGATAGGAGAGGGTTATATGGGAACTTCCTGTGCTTTCTGTTCAGATTTCCCATAGACCTAAACTGCTCTAAAAATTAAGCCTATTAATTAAAAAATAATTACCTCCTCTCTTCCTTTTTATCTAGTTCTTTTATCTTTGTACTTAAGTGTCAAAGAATGAAAACAATGGTGGACTTGTATGGGACATATAGAGGTGTTAGAACAAGTTCTGTGGTCAATTTGGGGCCAGCTGTGCTTTATGGGGTTTAGTTTTAACATCTACAAAATGGAAAGTGGTGATTTAAAAAAAAATGCAGTGTGCATTTTTACCATTAAAAGAAAATATAATAAAGTACTATATTGTTGATAAACCTTGAAAACATGCTAAGTGAAAGAAGTCAGATATTTTGTCATTCAGTTTACAGTGAATTATCCAGAACAGGCAAATCCACAGAGGCAGAAAGAGGATTAGTGGGTGCCAGGGGCTGGAGGGACAGGGAAATGAGGAGTGACTAATACATGCGTGTTGACCTAAAACAAATAGACTGCTGGTTATTTCTCCAGCAAGTGTGGGATTTTCGGGATCATCGGGGAATTGCAACTTGGGGTCTGCAGCCCTGCAATCCATTTGCAAGTTCCCCTGCAGAAATGGAGAGAACGCTTTTATAGAGGGGAATGGAAAGGAAGGTGTGTGGGTGGAGTAAACAAAGACCTCACAGCTTTCCATTGGCTGAGTCCTCACCTGGAGAGAAGCGGAGTCTTTCTTCTTCGGTCAGCTCTGCTGTTGCCACAGGGCACGAGAGCTTCACCTGCTGGTCTCCTGACTGTTTAATTAAGGCTTCTGTTGTTTTTTTGTATAGTTGAGGGTTTCCTTTTGGGATATTGAAAATGTTCTAGAACTAGATAGCAACGATGATCACATAGAATCGTAAATTCTCTTAAAACTCCACTAAATTTTACACCTTAAAATGGCTAAAATGGTATATATATATATACATTTTTTTGAGGTATGCGGGCCTCTCACTGTTGTGGCCTCTCCCGCTGCGGAGCACAGGTTCTGGACGCACAGGCTCAGCGGTCATGGCTCACGGGCCCAGCCTCTCTGCGGCATGTGGGATCCTCCCGGACCGGGGCACGAACCCGCGTCCCCTGCATCGGCAGGCGGACTCCCAACCACTGCGCCACCAGGGAAGCCCCCCAAAATGGTAAATTTTGTATTATACGTATTTTACTGACATGAAAGAAAAATAAAGTTATTGAGTGAAAATTTTCCAGAAGTAGTGGTTCAAAACAAAGCCTGATATTATATATTGAGATCACAAAATTGTAGTATTCCAGTAAAGTTGCTGAAAAAGATGCACACCAATATATTTCTTGTAAAATCTCTTAAATACACTGGTAAAGAAAATTCCTAGGAGTGATTGAACAGAAAAAAACTATTTTCTGTAGAGTAGCAAAAATCAGGCTGAAACAAACTTTTGCTCTATGAAATTTAGGGGAAAAAATGTTTGAGGGAGTAATGTTTACAAGGTTAGGAAGAAGGAAAATGAAGTGGGGAACTTAAAATTTTACACAAAATTTTACTCAAAGCCAAGTTTTCTTGCATTGTTTGCTTGTCACCAGGTGCATGTACCACTTTTAAAAACATTATTGGGTTGGCCAAAATGTTCGTTTGAGTTTTTCTTATGGAAAACCCTAACAAACTTTTTGGCCAACCCAATAAACTATTAATAAACATTGAATTACTAGATTTACTTTTTTTTTTTTTTTTTAATAAGAGATGCTCATAATAGCCTCTGTAGCAGTCATGATTTCTCAGCAAGTCTTTCTTTACATTATCTTCCATTTAGGAAATAGGAATTTTCCTTTCTGGAGTGTTCTCAAGAATCTTTACAGACTTTATGATTTCATCTGTGTAAAAATGCATAGAAACACATCAATGTTTCATGTGAAATGTGATATTGAATAGCTTAAATGTGATCACATTTGAGTAGCTTACAAATTTCCATGATGAGTATATATTAATATTAAAATTAGAAATAGAACAAGACTTCCTTTGAGTACATACAGTTTTGTATAATCCTCACCCTGCACTCGTGGAGCATAGCTGCACTTAAAGGATTAACACTAAAACCTCAATTGTAGATGTTACTGAGGGCTGGGGCCATGAATTTTTCTTTTTAGGTTCCTATTTTTCTCTATGTTTAATGACTGGTATATATTATTGTCATCATAAAAATGATTTTTTTTAAATCTGATACTGAATGATTTATTAGGTGTTTGGTTGGGGAATAACAGCCATGATGGCCATCTATTGAGCTGTAGCCATTGTTGCCAGATGACGGCTACAAAGCTCAGTGTCTTATGCATGTTCTTTAACATCCAGAGCAATCGTGGCCTCAGAGCTGAGTCTGTTCTACTGACACAGGGGCTGCTACTCATTCCTTGAGCCCATTTAATTGCATTAGATAAACTGCAACGAACTTCTGATTGATAAGCCAGATTTAAGAAAAGGGGGATGTTTGTCTGGAAAGTCTAATTTTCTGGACAGTGCTGCTGCTTCTCTTGGCAGAGAGGATGTGGATCTGGCTCTTGCTGGCACAGCCGGCATCCACGTTGGCTCCTGTCCTCACCAGGACGCCCTGGGTGAGCTCCTGACCGTCTGGGAACAGCTGCGTTATTACTGCAGCCTGCGTGGGATTCCAAAGCAGTGCATCCCCATAGTAAGAGCCTCTGAGGGTTTCCAGAAAGAGGGACCCACAGAAGAATGCTTGGCAACACCCCCAGTCCCAAAAGAGCTCTCTCATCCTGTGATAAGGAACCGCAGTATCAAATAAATGTCCCTGAAACATATTTCCAGTATGATGATGCTGAAGGAAACACAATCAAATACGTCTATGTCATATTCATGTTGTATATTTAGAATAAGTCCCTGCGCGGAGAGGAAGTGGTGGGTAGGAAGGAAAGCATATCGTCATCTGCAGTTTTGTTTCCTACACAGTTTTCCCCCGAAGCATCTTTTACACTTACTGGGCTCTTAATTTGTACTCAGGAGCAAACATCATAGAGTAGGATCTCCAGGCCCGGGGGAGATGGGCTCATACCGCCTGTGGACTTGGTGGGTGGTTGGAAAGGATCACTTCCTGGCGGGTGGGCTGCCAGCGCGCGTGCCTGGCCTCCTTCGGCAGGTTGTGGGGTGGCGGCCTCAGGAGGACGGAGGCCTGGGGTAGCCGCAGAGCCAGCCCCCGTCTGTGGGAGCTGGGGAGGGCAGGTACCACCGAGAGAACCGGAGGCAGCTGCTCTTCCGTCTGGCTGCAGCCGCAGCTGGCGAGGCGGGGCTGACCGCCTTGACTGACAGCTCGGTCCAACTGGGCGGCCTCGGACTGGCAGGTGCGCAGGAGAGGTTTTACCTTCTCCACCTCACTGCGAGGAGTGTGCGGTGCCGCTTGCATGTCTGGATTCTGAACTTGGGGCAGAAGTAAGGGGCGTATGGGATGCATTTTCAGTGCGCTTCTGCAGGAGATGAGTATCGTGGGGTTCCCAGGAGACTAACCCACAGTCGGGTCCTTCATCGGCCCGTGAAAATACATTCTCTGTGCTGCTGTGCGGTGCCTTAGCCTTCCCTTCTTACTTTTGCTCTGTGACTCTAAGTGAAACCAGAATGAGATCTCTCCACGTCCCCGGAGGGGTCCTGTTCCATTCACCACCTCCCATCTCAATAGAGACAAGACAGGTGTCCACCCTGCTCACTGCAGTTAAGCAGCTCTTGAGATCTGGGGCTACTCACTGGCTCTGTCTTTAATGGGTGTTCAGCTCCGTCAGCTCCCCTGGCTGGTTTCTGACTAAAGAGGTGGATGCTTGGCAAACGCTCTAAGCTGCCCCTCCACTGTCCCCGGGGAAGCGCGCCCTTTGAAAGTGTTCTTGTTAATGCAGTAAGTCTTGCTGCTTGCTGTCATCCAGGGCAATTGCTTTTGATCCTCAGCTGTCTAACGGCTTAACGGTCACCAGTTAGGAACTGGCTTCACTTCTTTCAGGAAACCGCAACTGATTTTGCAGATAGGATTATTGCTTGCTCAGAGGCTTCTAGGACATCAGCACATGCGTTTCCAGAGGAGTTAGTTCCCTTGATGACAAATTTCCCTCTCCTGTAGATTTTGGAAATATTTGAAATATAGTACAGGCATATCTGTTCCACCAAGCTTATCACTGGGTGACAAGAGGGATTATTATAAAATAACAGAAAACAGTAGTTTGTTTATGCTGGATCAGGCACTGTTCTGTCTTACAGCAGCCATAGGAGGTGGGTAAGATGCTTAGGCTGCATTTCAGAAGTGGTGGGATGGGAAACTGCCCAAGTCCCTGGCTGGAATGTGGGAGTTTGTTTTGAGGGCAGATGACCTGGCTCCAGTGTGGTGTTCTCGGCATACTCAGGTGGCTGGTTGGGTGAGGTGATGCTTCCAGTGTGCTGAATGGCTCCATCTGGTTTTCTGCACCCCTTTGGTGGCTGAAGAAGTGGAAACTGCATGAGATTATGTGCGGGCTCCTCTGACTAGTCCTGGGTTTCAGGTCTCCCAGATATGGCAGGACACTTTCCCGGTGTGTGTGCTGTCACCTGGGTCCTCTTCCCCAGGTGCCACCTGTCCCCACTGCCACACGGCACCCACAATTGTCTCCTCTGTGATTCTCGAGACAGAACCCCTCTTGCTGTGGGGAAGGTCCTTCAGGATGGCCCTTCTCCAAGCGTCCCTGCTTAGAGCTTACCCAGGGTCCTCACTCACATCTGGCCCCAGCTCACTGGTTTCTCTGACATATGACTCACTCACTTACCCGACCCTCCAGAAGTTCAGTTAGGTGAGAAAAAGATGCTGTCTTCATTCAGCTTGAACTTAGGCTTGGCAGGTTGGTGTAATCATTTTAATTTTTTTTCCCCAGTGTCCACACTATATAGTGTTGGACAGTGTCCACGTATGAGCCTGAATTCAATTAACCTGATTAAACAAAACTTACATCAAGTTGGAACAAAATGATTATAACAACATGGTCTGGATTGCTAGAGAAGCGTGTAAGATAATTTCAGGGTTAGAGTCATACCAAAAACATCCCACTGCCAGTGGGTTGAGGGCTGGAATTTCTGTATTTTTGTTTTCCCTGGAAGAGACAAGGTACAGCCCTTAGCCATCTCGCCTTTGTTAATACCTACAAATACCTATCAGGGAAACTCCTGCTGCATCTCACTACTTATCTTCTCTACAGATATACTTTTCTCCCAAAGTTTTCTTCTATTCACAGTTTTGTTAGAAGGAGCTAGAAATTATTACAGGAGAGATGGGGACCAGGAGGAAAGAGTCAGTCAGAAGAAAGGCATTTCTGCCTTAAATCCTTAAATTCCTACTTAACACTTCATTTTGATCTTTAATCTCATGGAGAACCTCAGTGTGGCCAACACGTGTGCTAGTGGAAAACTTTTGGCTTTGGAATCAAATGGATGAATGTGGGAATCTCTGGGAAATTTATTTTGATTCCAGTGATATTTATAAAAGTCCCATCATGTCTAATCATCTCAAAGATGATGAGAGATTGGGGCTATAAAAATGAATAATCCCAAACTTTTGCCTTAAGTGCAGTACAATTTCTAGAATTTATGGCAAAAAAGTGCCTAATAGCATAGAGAGAGTCCATTAACTATTGACAGTTTGGTGTTTAGTTAGTATTTTGCAACCACAGTTGCTAAGGCATTATGTTTGCCATTATTTTGACAAGAGTCCTGAGTGCAGGAAAGACCGCAACAAAACACTTCTTATTAGACCATTTTCAGATATTTTTCTGAAAACATGACATTCAGAAAGCAGATCAAACCAATATCTGTTCCTGTATATTCTGGATTCCTTCTCGTGGTTAAGCAGTCCAGAATTTGCAGGCTGTAACACTTAACGTTTTGTGAAACTGGAAAAACATGACACATGTTTCTTGGTTTCATAAAAATAATCAATAATAGTTTGTCAGGTTTATTCAAAAGTTCACTTATTCTGACGTGCATTTTCTATAGCAACAGGCTGTACTTTTATGATTGTTTCATTTTTCTGTTTATCAGTTTTGTTTTTTTTGTTTTTTTTTGTTTTTTTTTTCGATATGTGTGCCTCTCACTGTTGTGGCCTCTCCCGTTGTGGAGCACAGGCTCCGGACGCGCAGGCTCAGCGGCCATGGCTCACGGGCCCAGCCGCTCCGCGGCATGTGGGATCTTCCCGGACCGGGACGCGAACCCGTGTCCCCTGCAGCGGCAGGCGGACTCTCAACCACTGCGCCACCAGGGAAGCCCTGTTTATCAGTTTTTATTTATGTATTGCTAACCTTTGAATTAGGAGGATGGCAGTGCAATAACATTTCTTTCTAATACATACACACATTTCCACTCTTTTCTGGTACAATTTCTATGGATCTAAAAATAACTTGAAATGTCATTTTCCCAGTGTGTCACTCTTGCCGCCCCACAGCTGACTCTGATCTGGAAGGTGGCACTGCCTTCCAGAAAGGTGAGCCTCCCAGCTGACTCTGACCTGGAAGGTGACACTGCCTTCCAGAAAGGTGAGCCTCCCAGCTGGCTCTGACCTGGAACGTGACACTGCCTTCCAGAAAGGTGAGCATCCCAACTGACTCTGATCTGGAATGTGGCACTGCCTTCCAGAAAGGTGAGCCTCCCAGCTGACTCTGACCTGGAAGGTGGCACTGACTTCCAGAAAGGTGAGCCTCCCAGCTGACTCTGACCTGGAAGGTGACACTGCCTTCCAAAAAGGTGAGCACCAACTGGCTCTGACCTGGAAGGTGGCACTGCCTTCCAGAAGGTAAGCCTCCCAGCTGACTCTGACCTTCCTGGGTTCATCCTTTTTCAGTGAACAGAGCGTCCTCTTCCAGGAAGCCTCTCTGGCTGCCTTCCTTCCTCTTCCATGTGAATGTCCACCTGTGGGCTGGTCTTATTCTCTGGAAGACCCTGTCCAAGGGAAACATGACCACAGTCTACACCTCTCTGGCTCTCTCACTGCCAGCCGTCACCTCTCTTCATTCCTCTCACAGCAGCTCCTTTCATAATTCTTTTTTTTTTTTTTCGGTACATGTGCCTCTCACTGTTGTGGCCTCTCCCGTTGCGGAGCACAGGCTCCGGATGCGCAGACTCAGCGGCCATGGCTCACGGGCCCAGCCGCTCCGCGGCACGTGGGATCTTCCCAGACCGGGGCACGAACACGTGTCCCCTGCATCGGCAGGCGGACTCTCAACCACTGCGCCACCAGGGAAGCCCCATAATTCTTTTTATTTGCTTGTCTTGAATCACTTGTTTTGTTTGAACAACTTTTTATTTATTTCGATCCATTTTATTTACTTTATGTTAATTGCAATTATTGAACTGAATGGAGCCGTGGATAAGGATAGTACCTATAAACCAATCTGGGAGACAGATGTCATTTCCGAGAACAAACTACTGACCTCAAGATGATGTTCTTCTGCAGATATCAGGGGATTTAAGAGCATCTTCAGGAATCTCTGGGGCCTTGAAATCTGCACTTCCTTGACTTATACTTTTTGACAGCTAGGCCAGTCCTTGAGACTCTTAATTCTTTTTTATTTATTTTTTTGTGGTACGCGGGCCTCTCACTGTTGTGGCCTCTCCTGTTGCGGAGCACAGGCTCCACACACGCAGGCTCAGCGGCCATGGCTCACAGGCCCAGCTGCTCCACGGGATGTGGGATCTTCCCAGACCGGGGCACGAACCCGTGTCCCCTGCTTCGGCAGGTGGACTCTCAACCACTGCACCACCAGGGAAGCCCGAGACTCTTAATTCTTTCAGGGTCATTTTGAGGCTGCACAAATAAAGTGATAGAGCAGTTTATGTTGAGAGTTTTTATTGAGTGGCATAAATATTATCCTAATCTTTTTAGAAGTCCTTAGTATTTCATCGTTGTAATTATCACTATTATTATTATTACTATCCCAAATTTTATGCATTTATCCAAAAAGTATGTACATTGGTTTAAAGTTCGGCTGTACTGGATTATTTAGGATGCATACTCATTAGCCCACCTCCAGAGTCCTGTAGAGTTTTTCCCACTTCTCTTATATTTGAATTAAGATACAATCTTGACCAACATGGTTACATGATGATATTGAAAACACCAAACCTTTGTTAATACTTCTAGGGTCACAAGAGTTCAATAAAACAGTTTACAACATTTTAAAATCATGCGTAGATGGAAACAAGGAAGTTTCTTTGTCTCAGCTCCCAGAGGAGCCAGCCCAGCCCGGAAGCAGACAGAATTGAGTGCAGAGCAGCTAAGGTGGAGCTGGGGACATGCTTTTTTCTGCTGAGGAGAGGGAATGAAAGGATCTGGGGCTCCAAGGACATATGAAGAATTGGTAAGCTGCTAGGCCAAGGAGGAAGCGGAGTGGTGACCACGCCCGATGTATGGGGGCTGGGGTGTCCCTGGGGCCGAGGAGCTCTGTTTGGTCACCATCCTCTGGTTTTGCTATGAGGATGCCCAGTGGTTACAAATAATCAGGACTCTGACTCTTCTTTGTAAACTGAACCGGGTGTGCAGTGTCCTGAGAGGGCTCTTTCTTTCCTGGGGGATATTGAAAGCTCCCCCTTGCTCCTCTGCCACCTGAAGCCCCCTCTCTCGGCGTTTCATCCCCACTCAGATCCTCCTCCGTCACTGTTTGCCTCACCTGTGTCCACTCACCTCAGTGTGAAGGTGTGTCTGGCCCCCCCTGGACCCCATATTTCTGTCCCGGGCTGCTCCCTGAGCAACAGCCCTGAGCTCAGTGTTCTGGCCTTCGCTTCCATGACTCACAGGTGCAGAAAACCCAGCTTCATCCAGGAGAGCCCCGTCTATTTATTCTCAGCATCCCTGTGTCCTGGAGGGGGTGTTTCAGGAGCTGGGCTGAGTGTGGAATGGTGGGCAGGGGAGGGGCTGGAGGGAGCAGGGCTCCAGGCCCAGAGCCACACGTCACAGGGTGGCAGATCCCTTGGTGCATGGGGGTGCCTTCAAAGAGAACCCCTCTCCTTCAGGTGGCCAGGGACCTCGTGAGGCTCCTCCACCTGGAAGCCCACGTGGACAAACCTGTGTCCACCTACAGCGGGGGGACCAAGAAGAAGCTGTCCACAGCCCTGGCCCTGCTGGGGAAACCCGACCTTCTCTTACTGGTGAGTAGCGGACGTATCAGGGACACGACTGTGTCTGCAAATAAGACGCTTTGACCTATCAGAATTCCTCCGGGGAGGACGTTCAAAATTGCCAACATCGGGCTTCTGAACTAATAAACATTTGGCACTAAATCAACATTTTCTGAACAGTATCTAAAATACCACTGGAATTTTAAAAACGGACTCTTTGACTCCCTTTTATTTATCCAATTGAAGATTTGATCCAATTTTAACAGTAAAGACAATATTTTAAAAGAATACCAGAATTCACTTGTAATCTGAAAACCGATGTACGCTTGTCCTCTGGTCTGTTGCTTTAAGTCTTTTCCTACCTGCAGATATGATGGTCAGAGCTGTAGGGACTCTGTCCGTGGGGAATCCTGAGGGTGGGGGTCATGGTGCAGGATGGACCTGGTGGGGGAGGGGAGGGCGTCCAGCGGGAAAGCAGAGCACGGGCAGTGGCCATGGGACAAGGCTGTTTATAATCCACGTGGGAACGGAAATGAATCCAGTTTGGCTGGATGGAAACGTGAATTGGAGGAGGTCAAGTGTCAAGAAACAGAGCCAATGGTTTTGCATTTCAGAACAGCTAAAAGTAGTATCATTCCAGTAATAAATAGAAGTCGTCATTTGTGAGCCATAGACTGGATTCTAGTCATTAGAGGGCTTCCCAGGTCTTTGAGCTTGTAGAAGGTCTGAGGAATATGGAAAAGTATGGGAAACAAGCCACAGTCTTTCTTTACCTGTTCTTGTTCATTAAATGGAAACAGCACTTCAGGGCGGGGAGTTAAAAGGGATTCAGAAGACCTGTGTTGGAAAAATGACCCCGTTATTCATGGACTGTCTTCTGCAATCTGAGCTGAAGTTTCCTTTTACTTGCACCAAGCTTGGTTTTTCGCAAGGTCCGAAATCAAGGACTACTGTGTAACTGCATCTTCTGAAATCGGGTAACAAAACCCTAACAGGCACGGTTCTGCAGTTTGCAAACGTGTTTTCCTTACAAAAGAAAGCTGGCTTGCGCTGAAGAGTTCCCAGCAGGGTCGTTCTTTACCTTGAGCAGAACTGCTCGCTTAGCCTCAGCCCCATGTCTCCTGGGTCAGGATGGGGCTCCATCCTGCAGCGGGTCCCCGGCTCACCGCAGCCAGTCAGCTTCTCCCATCCTGCAGCTCTGCTCTCAGCACCCTTGTTCACCCAGGCTTGGGCGTGGTGACCAGGGTGGGGACTCACTCGTTGTGTGCACGTTTCCTCCTCGTGTGAAATGGGCCTGATGACAGTGTCTGTCCATCAGAGTCCTTGAAGGCAGCCCGTGAAATCCTCCCCATTGAGTTTTGGTGACAGTGGTGACAGTGAGTGTTCAGAGCATCTGGTGGCAGACATGCACTGAAAGGCCCTTAGCGTCCTCCCCTGAGACTGGACAAGCATCTCCCCGCTGACACCTGTGTGGGAACGATGCGTCCAACTCTCTCAGGGAACAATGCCTGGTCACACCTTCTGTCTACTTAGTTTATAACTAACTGTACACTGTATCACGCTATCTGCAGAAAAGACCCCATGTTTGCTGGTGTGTGCTTTCCTGCTCAGTGTCATTTTGTGTCCACTTTCCTTCTGTTTCTTTCTTTGGGGCAGTTGATGACCCTCAGCTCTTAAGAAAAATGTGTTCGGTACTTCCTGACTACAAAAACACAGAAACGCATCATGCAGCCTAGAAATCTCTCTCTCAAAAGTGGTTCGGATAAGAAGTGCTTCAGTGTTTATTGAAGGAGAAAGCTTCGGGTTTCAAGAAATGTCAATTTACTTGACGATGTGAAATCAACAAAGCCTTTTTCTGCTCTCCTACGTTTTTTTCGGGTAGATCCTTCTGGAATTTTATAGATGTTGGGGTGCATCCAGGCTGGCCTACCTCCCCAGATCCCTAGGGGGGCCCGGCTGACATGAGGGGCCTTGGCCTCTGTTGGGTGTGGAGCGTGGCCTGGAGCTAAGGCCGGGCTTCCCTCTGGGCTGGGCCTGCCACCCTCAAACTGAGGATGCTTGTTCTCCCCGCACCCTTCACCCTGTGTTTTCTCTCCTTCAGGACGAACCCAGCTCGGAGATGGATCCCTGCTCGAAGAGGCACCTGTGGGAGGTGGTGACGAAGGAGGCTCAGGAGGGCTGTGCCGTGGTCCTGAGCTCCCACAGGTTAGCAGGGACCCTCAAAGCCAGGGGGTACCCAGGCCAGACGCAGTGCTCCCCACACAACCTGCTGTCCCCATACCACCCTGCCATGGAGATGTCACTGTTCACCCCCTGACATAGGTCAGGACATTGACCAGAGAGAGACTGAGGGACACAGCCAAGGTCGCTCCACCAGCGGGTGCCTGAGCTGGACTCTGAAGCCAGCAGTCCCTCATCTACCACACCCTGTGTGTCTGTCACTGCTGGACAGCTGGGCGCCTTCCTCGGGCCCTCCTGCGGCCACATTTCTACCCCTTTATCCCAGCACTAGACTAACCTGAATTGAAAACCCAACACATTTCTGAATTGGGTCTCATATTTTCATCCTCACAGAATTAGTCTTGCAGTGAGATTTCAAAATCGTTGGCTTGTTTTTAGCCATACACTGCACTGTTCCAGGCCACATAGCAATGCAATTCTTAGGTTTCTTAAGCCCCCTGATGGAGAGTGAGTGCTGTGATTTGGCTCATAAACTTTCTTTTTTAAATTATTTTACTTTTAATTAATTTTTATTGGAGTATAGTTGATTGACAATGTTGTGTTAGCCTCTGCTGCACAGCAAAGTGAATCAGTTATATATATAGATATATCCACTGTTTTTTAGATTGTTTTCCCATATAGGTCATTACAGAGTACTGAGTAGAGTTCCCTGTGCTCTACAGTAGCTCACTATTAGTTATCTATTTTGTATACAGTGTGTGTATATGTATTACAGTGGAGATCAGCCTTTAGAGTTTACACGTGCTTTCTTCCTACTTGTAAGTCAAATGTGCGAGGAGCTAAGTGTCAAGAACTGAGGGTCCGGGATTCTTCCTTACTTGCAAGTTTACAGATTTGGCGCTCGGGGTTCTTGGATGCTTCCAGGAGACAGGAGACTCGTGGGTCAGAGACAAAAGGCCAATTATTAACAAAGAGAGCAGCATCTGGTGTCAGCCAAGTCACCTGGTTCCCTAAGCCTGAGTCACCCAGAGACGCTGCAGGCACGGACGGGAGCCTGTTGGACAGGAGATAAACACCAACCTCAGGACCCTCCTCTCTATAGCAGCTGACAAGCCAGCCGGCTCTGCGTCTAAGCCCTCATTCTGCGAGGTTGCTCTTGCAGCCACAGCTGTGGCCAACGGCCAGGTGGAGACCAGCCAGGATCTTGCAGGCTAAGGGTTCCTAGCAAGACCTGTGGGGGAGGAGGGACCCCCAGATGTTCCAATAAGTCTGAGCTGGCGTGAGCAGCCTGCTCCTTGTCGCTAGATGTGAAATGCAAAGCTGGCCCATCATTCGAATTGGGAGGTCCCTGAGGGGGTCTCGGAGGCTTTACTGATGGCTCCAGCATTGTCAGTTTACGTGAAAATAACACTGGTGCTGTCAACCCACGAGCACGATCCCATCGCAGAAAATCTCAGAACCAGGTCCTGTGGTGAGTGCTGGTGACCACACTTCAGGTCCAGGCAAAGTCGACCCACTGTGAATGAACCATGCCATTCACACCACTGCTTCTTCTTCTTTTTCTTTTCTTTTTTTTTTAACTTACACTCATTCACTGATGGTTTGCCTGTTGCCAGACATTCCTGAATTTTTTACTGTCAGACTAACCACTAACCATTTTTTTAAAATTTTCTATGAGGTATAATTGACATACCATATAATTTCCCCACTTTAAGTGCACCTTTCTGTGAAGTTTTAGTCAGACTGCAGACCTGTGCCTGGGTCACCACCACCCAGTTCGGTACATTCCCATCACCTCGGAGGGTCTGGTGCCTGTTCTCAGTTAACCCCCATCCGCCCCCGACTCTTTGTCTCTGTAAATGTGCCTTTCCTGCGTATTTCTTCTACATGGAATCATGTGACCTATAATTGGCTGTATGTGACTGTCACTAGTCATGTGTCTGAGGGTCACCATGTGGCACCCAGCAGTGGGCTTGTGTCCACTGGGCAGCGGGACAGCGTTTGTCATCCACTCACCTGTCATGGCCTTTTAGATCATTCCCGGATCGGCTGTTCAGTACAATGTGCTGTGAACAGTCTCATACATGTCTTTGGACACACGTTTCTATTTCTCTTTGGGGTCTCTTGCTGGGTTGTATGGTAGATTGTGTTTAGCACTTGAAGAAGCTGCAGAGCTGTTCTCCAAAGTGTCTTTATCATTTATTATTCCTGGAAACAATGATGAAGTTTTTAGTGTTTCCACAGCCCTGTCAGCACTATCTTCCTGATTGTAGTCAGCCTGGTGACTTGTGGTTTTAATTGACATTTTCCTAATGAACATGTCACTTTCTGTCTTTTCACCTGCGTTGCTTCTTATAAGAAGCCAACCACTAAAGGTTCTGACATCATCAGTCACATATGTCTGACTCTCAAAATTTCTCAGTGGCTCTCAACATCTCAACTTTGATGTGTCTGGATGTAGATCTCTGTTGTCCTACCTGGGGCTCGTTTGTGTTTCTTTGGGAGGAATCTATGACAACTCTTTCCCCTGCAGTGAGTAGTTCCTGATGCCTCTGCCTAGTTGTTTTTATCAATTTTGTTTTCATTTTTTAAAGCCTGGGTTTTTCAGAGCCACGCTGTTTGTGTACAGGTCAGTTGCCGGGCAGAGCCTGTGCTTGACCACCTCAGGCCAGCAAGGGTTCTCTTCTGTCTCTGCCATGATCTGCGTGAGGGAGGGTCAGGGCATTCCAAATTCAGGCTGTTTTCTAATCGGTTCAGTTTTCTCTTTCCTGTTTTCTCTGGTCTCTGCAGGGTGCACATGGGTGGCAGGTGGAGAGCCTCTGGGCTCACACAGAGTCTGTGGTTGGCTTGGGCCTCTCAGGCCTCTCGTGCTGTACACTCAGCCTCACGGGCTCCGTGCATCACATGGCCACAGGCCAGACCCTGAGCTGTTGGCCCTTCCTTTTGCTGGACTCTGCAACAGCCGGGATACTGACCGTGTTGTTGGGTGTGGGCATGGCCTGGTGGTCCAGAGTGTGTGCACGCTACAACAGGGGCAGAGGTGCTGCTGAGATGTGCAGCCTGGGCCACATTCTAGGGCTGCATGTGGTAAGCCAGAATGCTGCAGACCACCCCCTTCTTACCTGGTTCAGCACTTTGTCGGCTCTGTCTCTGATGTTATCATATGCCTTTGGTCAGTTTTCAGAATTCTGAACTGTATTGTTTTTTTCATTTTGTCCAGTTTCATAGTTGTCTTCTCTCCATGTCTACCCTTGACTGTAGCCAGAAGTCCTGATCTTGTTTTTTTTTTTTTTGTCTTTGTTCTCTTTCTCTTCTGAAAATAAAATTTTACATCGAAATGAATTAAATATGGCAAATTCTCTACTTTATCATAATGTACACATGGTTCTTGCTTCCAGTGCCCTTCTTGCTGTGCCATTTCAGGAAACTCTGTATTTCTGTAGTCACTCTGGCAGCACTGAAGTCCCTGTGCTGGTGTGTAGGCTCTGAGATTGGGTACACAGGTGTCACATTAAAAATTCCTGGTAATTTTCATATAATGTATAATTATTGCAGACAGTTCTCATATCACAGTAATTTCTTTTTTATGTCTCCCTGTTCACCTAATTTCACATTAATGATGTATTTTTATTTCCAAAAATCTGTCTGTATTTGTGCAACACAAAGGTCTAAATGACTCAGTAAAAATGAAGAGCAGGGCAGCCTTGGATCGATTCCCTGATCCTAAAGCAGTGCCGTCAGCTGAGAAGTCTCTGAACTGCAGTTTCCTTTTAATTTTGAGTCCCTCTCCCTCCCCCATGCCTTATCCTGGGGGGCCACGGGGGGAGCAGGGGTCAGGGCACCAAGGGTAGGAGTGCTGGGTCCTGATTTACTCTATATGAGGAATTAAAATCAGCCTGACCAAGAGGGACCAGGACTGCCTCCTCCTCTCATCTGTCAAACGCTGATCTGAGAAACACCAATATAAACCCTTAAGCCTCTGCATCACCTGCCTTACTTCTGTCCTGGTCAGCCTAACTGCCAAAAGGAAACATGGGTTAGAGATTCTTTTCGTTGTTGTAGCACCTTGACTTTGTTTATTCCTCTCGATGCTGGAGACCATCAGAATCTCAAATCTCTGCCTCTAGGCTGAGACTCAGTAGAATCCCATGTGTTTGGAGCATAGTTGTTTGATAGCTGATACTCATTCAATTGGAAATTCCGAGTCAGTGCTCTGCGGCCTTAATTAATATCGGTTGTGGTATGTGATCCATGTTTAGCGAGGTAATATAGAAATGACTACATATCCTCCCACTTTAATTAGAGACCTACTATGCATTAATAAAAGTGGTAAGTTTATTTTAAATTGAAATTCATTGAAGAAATATAGAGAAAGATACGTGTGCACAGAAAAATATATAAAGCACATTAGGGATGTTTATAGCCCTAAGACTTCATAACAAAGACCCCAAATGACAGTGGCTGAAACCAGGCACGCTTTTCTCTCCTGCCTTCACAGTTCACACTGCTGAGCTGTGTCGGAGCCCAAGGCCATCCAAGGACTCAGGTACTTTCCACCGTAGTGCTTACTCATCAGCTTCATGGTTGAGTTGACTCCTTAGCTGTGTCCCCATCCCAGCTCATGGAAAGTGGAAAGATCCAAAACCCAGAGCAAGTGACTTGCCTTACTTCAGTAAGACCCAGAAATTGTCGTTCGCATTGACCTGATGGGTTGCATGTCCATCTCTGGCTGCACGGAAGTCTGACCAATATGATCTTGATCTGAACATACACTGACCCAATGAGCAGACTGTTGTATGTTCATTCCCCAATAGGAAATCTACCATACTTCCTGGAAAATTTGTATAGTACAGCAAGGTAAAAGAAGGAAAGAAATTCCACCATTAATTTCACTTTTTCATATATTTATAGTCATACATTTTTTGTTTTTCTTCCCAGTATTTTTTTGCATATTTTAATTTTTTTATTTTTTTATTTTTTTATATCTTTATTGGAGTATAATTGCTTTACAATGTTGTGTTATTTTCTGCTGTACAACAAAGTGAATCAGCTATATGTACACATATATCCTCATATCCCCTCCCTCTTGAGCCTCCCTCCAACCTTCCCTATCCCACCCCTCTAGCTCTTCACAAAACATCAAGCTGAC
>RJWK010018512.1:0-33217 GCA_004363435.1 Platanista minor
CCTCCACACCGCAGCCACTGTGGAGTTAGTTCCTGGCAACACCAGGGGTCCTGGTTTCTCCCTCAGCCCTGAGGTGTGTGTCCACTTTGCCTGGTGCCTGCATCATCAGCCCTACAGCTGTTAATGTGCTCATTTCCACCGTTCACCTCTGTCTGATTATCCAGTAAGTTGGACTCTGTTATTCGATTCCAGACTTCAGAATCAAGAAAGGTGCCAATCTAAAAAGGGATTTGAGGACCACAGAAATGTGAAAACATAAAATTATTCTGGGACAAATCCTAGCCATGTTTTTCACACCAGGCACATGTGTCCCTGTGTATAAACTTGGTTAACTAACAGTTGCTAATGATGCTAGTGTAGGTGTGTTGACTGTGCAGGTCACTTCTTTCCCAGTGCCTTGCACGTACTAGACTCAATTATAGTAAATGCACACAGAAGGGGCTCAAGAAAGGCCACAGTCAAGGATTACAGGAGTCTCCTAAACCCAGGATACAGGTATAGAAACCAAGAGTGCAGCGAAGACACAGCAAGCAACTTTCAACAACCACCAGCACGGGGCATGCATCGTTTTCCTTGGAACTTCCTGTGGGACTGACAGACTTTGCAAAGAATGGTCTTGCTCCTTACTCAAATATAAGCTGCTCTGCCAGGCCAGTTCTGCCAGGCAGTGACACTGGCCCATAGATCAGCGGTTGGGCTGGATCTTCAACTAATTCGCTGCCATGATGTCACCAGGCTGTGGTTCTGGACACCGTCTACCTCTCCCTGTCCCACTGACAGGCCACCCTTCCTGCAGCTGTGAGTGAAGCCAGGAGGCAGGTGGGGCTCGGTACCCCTTTCCATGTCTCCACCGTTAGCAGACTGGCAGGTAACAACAAGGTAGGGAAACAAAGCCCAGGGCTGGAGTGATGAATGCTTTACTTTTTATTTATTTATTTATTTTTTTGCGGTACGCGGGCCTCTCACTGTTGTGGCCTCTCCCGTTGCGGAGCACAGACTCCGGACGCGCAGGCTCAGCGGCCATGGCTCACGGGCCCAGCCGCTCCGCGGCACGTGGGATCCTCGCGGACCGGGGCACGAACCCGTGTCCCCTGCATCGGAAGGCGGACTCTCAACCACTGCGCCACCAGGGAAGCCCAATGCTTTACCTTTTAGAATCTGAAACAAAAGATAAACCAGCCAAGTAGCTGAGAGGCCTGGGAACTTTCTGCTCTTGTCTTTTTTCGCTTATACAAAACTCATTCAAAGAAACCAGAAATGAGGGAACTAAGCGAGGGAGGAACAGGAGGGAATATTTTCTTTTTCCTTAAGTATATATTCTGTTTGTTAAAAGATTCACGCATCATACAAACCAAGGGCTTAATCTCCTCTTGATAATCGGTATACTCCCATTGACCCTAATGAAAAAGAGTTACACATTTTTTGATACAACACCAGTTGCTGTTCCCCTCACCCCCAATTAAAAACAACAACAACAACAACAACAAGTGTGGTGCTGAGAACATGGCTTTAAATATTTCTCAAGGCTCTACTAACACTAGAAACCACTCTAGCTTCTCTCATGGTTTATTATGATATCACCAAATCCCTGCTATGTATTTACAGCCTGGTAAGTCCTAATTACCATTTACTTTAAGATCATAAATGCTTTTTGGCAACTTAAATGGACAACTAATATTAGCGGTTGATGGACTGAGGTGCTGCTCATGGGTGGTAAAATTTATTCTTGCTCAAACTTCAGTTCATTTGTCAGATATTTTATGCTACTATCCTTTCAATGGTTCATTTACCTTTAATAATATTTGTAATTCAGAACTGTGCTGTTTATAGCCAACAGCACAATGCTTGGCAGCATTATCTTTTTCTTTCACAGCACAACAGAGAAGAGCGCAGTCAAATTGAGGATGGTCTTCAGGACACTGCTGGAATCAGACTGTTTGGCAAACACATCCAGAAACCACATGAAATGTTCTGACTGCCACCGTGCCTACAGCGTCATTAACAAGCATCCCAAAATGCGCTGTACATATTTAAATGATTAGGAGAGCAGTATGGACAATGAGCCTTTTTCCAATGGTGCTTCAGCTTTTATCAGTTATGCAACACAACACGGATGTGAGCCTTCACCTTTGTTTTTCTTTGCGCACCGCTGGTGTACACTCCCTTTTAGAGCAGTGTTTATTTCCTTTTGCTTAGCTTAAACCCAAGGCTAGGGCAGGTTTTCTAATCTAGACAACCTGAAGGATTCAATCTCAGCCAATCACCTTCACCTCAGCAAATTTCTAAAGAAAGCAGTTTTACCCAGAACTCAGATTTACCAGGTTACTTCATCACTGTGTTGGGCCAGTTGGTAGTAATAACAATTACCCCTTTCCTCACCCGACTGGGATCTGTGTTCAGAAACTGTCCCGCGTCCTCATCCCCAAATGGGAGCTGGGTATGAAGCCAATCATGTGAGTCCATGCATCTCAAAGGTAAGAGTCATGTCTTTATTCTACTGTTCTTACAGCATCTAATCTATTGGTGCTTAATTAACTCTGTAACGGACACACAAAAGGGGCAGGTGCACGGTGGGTTATTTTCAGACTTCACATCTGTGTGGCAGTTATACTTCTGAGCCTATAGGTTCCAACCCTCCCCAGCCTGCTGTTGACATGAGGCTTGCCATAGCCCGGGCAGGTCTCACTGCTCTCAGTAACCTAGGCTGGGCTGTTGCCCGGGAGAAAAGCCTCAAAGGAAATGACTTTAGTGTGGTCTACACTAGGAGTACCCAACTCAATTTTAGGTGATACACAGATAAACATTTTTTTTAATTTTAAGAACTACGTATTTATCTTCACTGTCATTTATAGCAAGTGATATAGGTTTTCCATTTGCAGTAGTGATATAAAATTTCCTATTAAAGCTGTTTAAGTTAAAAAAAAAAGCAGTTAAAGAAAAAATATTAACTAAATTATAAAATAGGGAGTTATCGACACGAGAAAAATTTTGACATTGGTTTACAAATGGCTAAAGTCTAAGTTATCCTAATTTAAGGCCTAAGACTTTAATAATGCTCCATTTATCAAGTGCTTTATTGTGCCAGACACTGTCTTAAGTACCTGGAATTCAATATGTTATTAAATCCTACAACATCTCTGTGAGGTAGAAATTATTATATGGATTTTTTAAAATCAGCAACCCAGGTTCAAGTTTAGGTCTGCCAGACTCCTACCATTACATTATTCTGCCTCCAGGTACAAGATTTAAAGCCTCATCATGCAGTCATTCACCCAGGGTATGTACTGAGCACCTACTACATGCCAGACGATATTTTAGATTAAAAATTGGGGTGAGGGAGGGATCCTCATTCCCTTCCCAGTAAGTAGTTTAGTCTAGCAAACGGCAGATGGGGTCTTGATCAGAATAAAAAAGAAAATGTTTCTCATCTTGGGCTTCAACTCAGGCTCCCAGGAAATAGGCCAAATTTAGACCCATAAACAATATGCAGGGCTTCCCTGGTGGCGCAGTGGTTGAGAGTCTGCCTGCCGATACAGGGGACACGGGTTCGTGCCCCGGTCCGGGAAGATCCCACATGCCGCAGAGCGGCTGGGCCCATGAGCTGTGGTCTCTGAGCCTACGCGTCCGGGGCCTGTGCTCTGTCCGCAGCGGGAGAGGCCACAGCAGTGAAGGCCTGCGTACCGCAGAAAAACAAAACAAAACACAATATGCAGAGCTCCCTTAGTAAAAGACAAAAAGCCATTATTTTATAAATATTTAGAACACTGAGCATGAGATTGATTCACATAAGAAACAAATTGCCGTTAGAAGTGGCCACTGGGGACTTCCCTGATGGTCGAGTGGTTAAGACTCTGTGTTTCCACTGCAGGGGGTGCAGGGTCGATCCCTGGTCAAGGAACTAAGGTCCCACATGCTGTGTGGCCAAAAAAAAAATGTGGCCACAGGGCTGATGTGATAAAAAGGCTTGCAGAAAAATCCTTAGGCGGGCCTCATTTTATGAAACGCGATAGATAAAAATTAAGCCATAGAGAGAGAACGTATTTACATTACAACGGGGCTCTACTTCACCACGAGGGGTTTTCAGAGGCTTCCTAAACAGGAAGTAACTGCTAAAGTTATAATGTATACACAGCATGTCCCCATCATCCAGACAGGAGCAAATAAGAATTACCCAGTGCCCATTCCTGTTGTCAAAATTAGTAATTTGAAAATAGAAAAATACATGACATGAGAGAGGCATGCTCTCTCTTGTCACACATGCATGAAAACCAAAAATCCTTGTACCTGAAAGCAAAAACCCCATCAACCTTGTGGCGTGGACACATATCATTTTCGTTTTTCTTCATAGCACAACGATTCCGTACTCTTTAAAGAGAATCAACCAGCAGTCTTTAACCAAGAGTTCAAAGACCAGTTTCAGGAAGGGGTCCATGAGTGTCCTCGAACGTCATTCCAATTCTGCGGATGTATTTTCTGGGTAGGGAGTCCATAGTGTTCTCTAGATTCTCAAAGTTATCTATGTCACATGCCAAAGGTTAAGCACGATCAGAAGAGGCCAGTCCAATTACCTCTCCTCCCTGTCACATATGCATGGGCTTCTAGGAAAATGCAATAAATAAAACTTGGTGGTAATGCCTGATGGGTGGCTTTTTGGGCACAGTGATAAGTAACAGGCATTGAAAAAGTATTTCCTAACCCTTTTGATCATCATAGACTCCTTTCAGAATCAGATGAATGCTATGTATGGGCTCCCGAGAAAATGTGTGTTTATATCCAGAATTATGCATGAAGATTTGGGGGTTTAGGCCCCCCACAAAAATGTATCTATCAGTCCTTAATTAAGAATTAATGACTCAGATGATTCCCCAGCAGAATATTCAGGCATATGACTTACTGCCTAAGCTATAGTTTTTGTGTGTGTGTGTGTGGGGGGCAGCTGGGGGTAGCTGATGATTATCCGTAAACCTCCTGTCAAACCGTGAACCTGCTATCTGTGATCCTATACCCTCCCAATCTCCACTCTTAGATTCAACAGGAGAAGTTTTATTCAGCTAGAAAGCTCTGCCCAGGGTAAGTTCTCAGATTTTGTGAGATCCATTCTAACACTGCCTCTGGGAGAAATTGTTTTCTATGAATTGATTTGATTAACCACACTAGCCCCATTTGCAACCATGAACAATGTAACCATGCAGAAAGTTGACATTTTCATGGAAAAGTTTTATCATCTGCAATCTAAAATTGCTAACTTTCCTCTTAGCTTGTAGGTAACACAAGCTAAGAATACATTATCAAAATATTGCTTTGATGAATCAAGGACGCCCAATGAGAGGGTAAAGACTTAACATTTTGAGTTTCAGCTGATGTCCCTTTATCACCAGAGCACGCATTAGTAGGCATGAAGTCTCCGTAGTTATGAAACAAATGAAACTATAAATCCATCCAAACAAATCAAGAAAGAGCCTTAAGTTTAATTATCTTCCCTTCAGCATCTCCAAACACTTTCTGGGTGGAAGTGCTAAAGCTTTGGCAAAATATTAGGAATTTCAATGAGGGATATTGTAAAATATGTATTTCTTTTGCTAAGCAGATAAGCTTGATACGAACCACTAGGTGTTTATTAGAGCCAATGAAAGGTCAGCATCTAACGTCAAGCACAGGAATTCGATCTAGAAAGCCAACTTTGCACCAAATCCAAGCTCATAGTTGGATAAGTAGGCCCTCCCAAAAGAAGATCTAAGCCAAACATGACCATGATCGTCTTCAAGCCTAGTAATATCCTGGAAGAACAGTGATCACATGGGATGGGAACCCCCTCATTTGTTTAACAGTCACACGAGACTACTACCAAAGGAACAGTGGTCATCATCCCTGCTCTTTAAGCATTTACAAGTTTGCTCACGTGCAAGACCCACTCAGGAACCTTCTTCCATACTCCCAGTGCCCTCTGCTTATACCTTCATCCATGCACTGGCTAATCACCTAGTTGTGCTGTCCAGCCCGCTACACCATGAGTTCCTAAGGGCAGGGACTGGGTCTCTTTCATCTTCATCTTCCTTCTACAGCAAACACAGCGCCCTGGTCGTCTTCTTCACTCAGTGCATACAACAGTGATTCTTCTACAGGAGTCCCCTACATACGAGCGAGTTCCATTCTGAGAGTGTGTTTTAAGTCCAATCTGTTCATAAGTCCAACAAAGTTAGCCTAGCTTACTTTGCACTATCCGCTACATCACTGCTGCTTTTACGCTTGCTTCCAGACATCCTGGGCTTGAAATAATGATACTGTACTACGGTACTCTATACAGCACTGTACAGTAAAGTACATAAAAGCACAACTACTTGTAGAGGATGCACGCACGTGACGATGTACACCAGACACGTACTTTAAAAGGTCTGGCTAAACATCACAGCCGTCCAAATCTCTCTAGATCAGCACTGTCCAATATAAATATAATGTGCACCATATATATAATTTAAAATTTTCTGGTAGCCACATTAAAAAAAATAAAGGAAAAGGTAAAATTAATTACAATAATATATTTTATTTAACCCAACATATCAAAATATTATTTCAACGTGACCAGTATAAAAATTATTAATGAGATATATTCTTTTTTAAGCTAAGTTTTTGAAACCAGGTGTCTATTTTACACTTTCAGCTCATCCAATCTGCATGCTAAATATTCAATAAAGTGGTGTAGTCCTACCAAAGCAATAAAGTTATGTTTAACAAAAAAATGTTTTACACTGCTTTAGTTTTTAATTTTATACTGAAATTAATTAAAAATAAATAACATTAAAAACTCAGTCTCTCTGTTTCAAGGGCTCAGTAGCTACGTGTGTGGGACTTCCATGGTGGCACAGTGGTTGGGAAATCCGTCTGACAGTGCAGGGGACACGGGTTCGATCCCTGGTCAGGAGGATCCCACATGCCGCAGAGCAACTGAGCCAATGCGCCACAACTACCGAGCCTGTGCTCTAGAGCCCGCGAGCCACAACTACTGAGCCTGTGTGTCATAAGTACTGAAGCCCACACATCTAGAGCCCACGCTCCGCAACAAGAGAAGCCACCGCAATGAGAAGCCCATGCACTGCAACAAAGAGTAGCCCCTGCTCACAGCAACTAGAGAAAGCCCGTGTGCAACCAAAAATAAATAAATTCATATTTTTAAAAAATAGCTATATGTGATTAGTGGCTACCATGCTGGACAGCACAGTTCTAGGCTACTTAACAGCAGTTGATAAAGCAACTTGCTAAATACTGTACACAGCGCAAGATCTTATTTTTAAAGGAAAACAATTTACACACATACACGCACAGATAACTGGAGGAATAACTACCGATCATTAGCTGTGTGTTAATTCTGGGAGGAGTGGAATCAGAAAGGAGGTGAAGAAGTACTTTTGCTTCTGAAAAGTTGAAATTTTTTTGTATAAAAAGTAAAATTAAGGCCAGAAACCAGACTGAAGTATATCGCCTTTTCTTTAAATAGAAAACATAGATAGTTACACACGGAGAGCAACAGGGACAACTTAGATGTCTTTAGATAAGGGCTACCAGACAGGTGGGAAAACCAGCAGTCATGCTGTGTAAGGAATGTGGATTGAGACTATTGGTGTTTGACCTGAAGAATGGAGAACTGAAGGGGGGGGCAGTTATTTTCAAATATTTGAAATGCAGTCAAGAACAAAAATTTGATTTGTTCTCTGCTGTCCCGAGAATAGAACTAATAACAATAGTACATCATGAATACAGTCGTTTATACTATAAGCTATACTTTTCTAATTTAATTCTTCAGAAGAAAGAATTTCTAGCACAGAGATGGATCAAAGATGGAATGGAACTGTAAAGTCATGAGTTTCCTCAATCACTGAAAATATTAAAAAGTCAACTATTTTCAGCAGAGGACATTTAAGAAGTAGTAAGTTCGAAAGATGTCATAAGTAGAGTTCTGTAACTAGATTATCAACCCTGAGATTTTATTATTGTATGAGATTTACCATTATCCAAAGGGCATGTGTGAGATTATTACAGATGTTCACCCAACATCCAATTTTCCTCTCCTTCCAAGAATGCTGTGTGATTATATATACTCACCTCTTGGAAGTAAAACATGACCATGGAATTAATCACTTTGTTGATTAATGAAATATGAGTAGGAGCCGATGCCTGTTACTTCATGTTACTATATTTAGGTTGCAACTGTCCACTTTACTTTCTTGGGGAAGAAAAGAGCACTTTGCAAGGTTTACTTTTCTAAAGGAAAGAGGAAAGAAAACAAATGCTCTTGACTAAATGCTCCCCCACATGTACTCTAATCTACTCTTTCCCAGTCCTGAGACAGGCATTAACGCTGTTTTACAGATAAGCAAACAAAGCAGAATTAAAAAATTTAAGGTGATGCAGCTTACAGAGCAAGGATTTGAATTCAAGTCCGTCTTCCTTTAAAGTTCATGACACAAACGTTTAGTACGGTGATCAAAAAGAAGCCACCCGAATATGGTAGGTTCTGGGTTTGCTCATTCTTCCAAATCTTTGATTGAAAACATTAATACAGAACAATGGAAACTAAATGAGCATTCTCAATTTAAGAAAAAAAGAAAGAAACCCACACAGAGGCTGCACATGTGAAAGCCTATATTTACACACAGCCATCATGTGATGGGTGATTAGCCAGGTAACTATAGGTTTTTCTCTGCTAGAAAAGTATACATTTCATCATGCTTTGAAATCTGCCTTGTTATCAGCACTGCTGTGAAAACAATGTTTTATTTCTTATTGAGTGACTAGGCCAGGCATAAAGCATTGTTTTTGTAGAGCCTAACAGAATACTTCCCTTGTGAACCAAAGAAGTAGAATGAGTAGTTGGAAGATGGAGAATACCCTCCACCATGATTAGCAAGTAACCTTTTTAAGGGAGGTGAGGACTACAACAGTACAATTGCCTAGAAAAAGAAGTATTAGAGAGGTCTTGCTAAAACCATCTCCTTAATAACCTGTCACCTAAGGAAGACAGGGTACAAACAAGCTGATGATAATAAAAAGATAAGGGAGAGCAAGTCCAGTCTGGATTTGTTTATTTCCCTGCACATTTTTGTCACTGCTATAATCCTGCCACATGAAAAAGATTCCCTTGAGGAAGAGAGGAATTAATAAGTGCCAGTATTAATATGTAAATGTCCACACACAACAAACTCCTACAACACCACCAAAAATCCCTAGGCTGGCAAGCTAGCTTTGAGCATGTTCAAAAGCTCTCTTAGTAAGTTTCCATGAATGAGTCTATAATGAAGGATTACAAATGAAGCCAAAAATAGTTAGAAACTAGATACCACAAGTACAGTCGTCTCTCGGTATCCGTGCGGGATTGGTTCCAGAAACCCCGCCAGGATACCAAAATCTGAGGAGGCTCCAATCCCTTATATAGAATGGTATAACATGTGCATATAACCTACACACATCCTCCCTTATACATTTGACCCTGGAACAATACGGATTGGAACTGAATGGGTGCACTTACGTAGGGATTTTTTTTAATAGTAAATACAGTACTACATGATCCAAGGTTGGCTGGATCCATGGATATGCAGAACTGGGAAAACACAGGAATCACAGATATGGAGGGATGACTATAAGTTACACCCAGAGTTTCCAATGTGCAGAGGGTTGGTACCCTAACCCCTGCATGGTTCAAGGGTCAACTGCACTTTAAATCATCCCCAGATTACTTATAATACCTAATACAACATAAACGCTAAGTATGCTAAGTAAACAGTTGCCAAAATGCAGCAAATTCAAGTTTTGCTTTTTGGAACTATTTGAAGGGGTTTTTTTTTCTTTCCTTTTCTGAGTATTTTCCATCCAAGGTTGGCTGAATCCATGGATGCAGAACCCGCAGATATGGAGCGCCGACTGTACATTGCTTCTCCTTCCAGGTACCAGTGAGAAAGCCCCTCCACTAGAGGGTGTCCTAGGAAGTGCTGGACAAGAACTCAAGTCAACCACTGAATCCACACAGGTGTCCCGACCATGCAGAGCAGAGAACGCCAGAAATTTCAGAGGAGGCTGATCACAAAAGTCTCATGTTGACTTAACCTACTAAATATAGCTGTGAAGTCAGAATACCTACAGGATAGTTAGGCCTGTTGCTGGGAAGATAAGACAAGTATATATATATATATATATATATATATATATATATACATACACACACACACACATAAAAAGATACTGCATTATATTGCTAGTTATAATGTAAGGTACTCAATCAGGTGGTAGAGACACTGAGTGTGAATAAGAGCTCCATAAGCAGGGAAAATCCTTTGAGCAGGATGCCAAACAAGAGCTTCAGGGGCTTAATCTGAAACTTAAAGAAAAGAGATTTCCTTCAGGTAAGAGTCCTGGAAGGGGCATTCCAAGAATGAGTAAAGGCATGAGCCATACAAAACTCACGGGAGGGCTGGGGAGCCGGGTGTGGGTGCATGCGGTTAAAGAAAGAAGACCAAGCAGTTAGACTAGTTAGGCTAAAGCAAGAGGTTTACATAAGCGATAGGAGATAAGAGAGAGAGATAGGCTGTCTTCACATTCTGTGTACACTTTGAGCTGGCAATTCCACCTCTACAAACGTATGAGGAAAGAGTCATGGACATGGGCAGTTACGAGAATTTCAGAGTTTGTGGGAAAACAGAAGCAAATGAAATGTCCAAACAGAAACACCTCTCTAACGAAACATTATGGCAGGCAGAAAGAAACAGGGTATTTTATAATATGGAGCCACTGTCATAATACACCTGTACAAATTTAAATGGGGGGGGGGGAAGGGTATGCATATGAATTTCATACCTATACACACATTCATATACCTTGGCATATTGATATTAAAAATGCTAACAGCAGTTACTTCTGGGTGGGAGGAAAAGAAGCAACTTAAATTTTCCACATTTTGTATTGCCTACATTTTCTAATATGAACACGGATAACACTGGCAATCAGAAAAACAACAACAATGAAAGATTTTTAATAAAATAGAAAAAAACTGGAGGCTGGGACTGAACAGTTCACTGGATGCTTGCCTACAACATTTGTATCTTAGCCAGTAGGCATGAGGTTATCGAAGAAAGGGGAGCTTCTGGCTGAAAGCCAATATTTTTAAAGGGTCAGAAGTGTAAAAGATGTTAGAAATGATTAAAAAATTAAAAAGCAAGTGGAGAGGTCCAAAGAAAGAGGCCAGGCACATTTGGGAGAACAAAGCGAGGCCACTTCATCCCAGCATACTAACTGAAAACACACAGGGCAAGGCAACTAGGAAAACCCCAAATCGACAGCACTGTTTGCTCAGCCCCTACTGTGCATGAAGCACTTGTAAAGCTTCTGAAACCCCGCTATTATTCCAATCTGTCCTAAATAAATATATTCATTAAAATGGGGTAAAAGTCCAAACCTCAGCTTTCCTCAACAGTGGACCTGTACAAACTACAGACTTAAACACATAATGTTAGAGGAGAGAAGAGGGGTGGATCTTTGACATTTAGGAAAATTAAAGTTTTGCAATAAAACCTCACATTTAAAGTACTCTAAAAGACAATTGAGGGGCTTCCCTGGGGGCGCAGTGGTTAAGAATCCGCCTGCCAATGCAGGGGACACGGGTTTGAGCCCTGGTCCGGGAAGATCCCACATGCCACAGAGCAACTAAGCCCGTGCGCCACAACTACCGAGCCTGCGCTCTAAAGCCCGTGAACCACAACTACTGAGCCCATGTGCCACAACTACTGAAGCCTGTGCACCTAGACCCCGTGCTCTGCAACAAGAGAAGCCACTGCAATGAGAAGACCGCACACCGCAACAAAGAGTAGCCCCCACTCACTGCAACTAGAGAAAGCCCGCGCACAGCAACAAAGACCCAACGCAGCCAAAAATAAATACATAAATAAATAAATAAAAATTGAAAAAAAAAAAAAAAAAAAAGACAAATGAGCAGTTGGGAAGAATCAGCATCAATACTAAAGAGAATTAAGCCTAGATGCCCAAATCAAATACCTGCTCACAATACCCTCTGGAAAAGCCCCATCAATTCACATGTTGGATGTATGTGCTTTTGTGTTCCAAGGTGATGCCATCGTGATAACAGCTATAATAATGGCCTACAGTCAGTAATCATGCAGCGGCTAAAGAGATGAGAGCTGGAAAGTTAAGAAAAATATTTTAGAGGTACAATAAAAGGAGAAAAGCATTTTACATTTCCAACGGAAGGGGAAATGTTGAATCAAACTTCATTTTTAAAGCACATTTGAGGCGCGATGTTGCACTGTTCAAGGATGCTTAACAGACCACGTGGACCAATCAGGTTTGTTCCTCACAGTAGACTCCTACCACCAAATGCAAATAGAAGTACTGCTCCAAGTGTGCCTGTCTATCTATAATACCAGATATTCATGAGCTTGCAAGAAGCCAAGGATGCCTAAAAGACTTTCCAAAAGACCCCGGGTATGTAACCAGAAACTAAAGGGGACATATATATTAGCAAGGGACTCAGACCACAGCTGAATTTCTTTCGTCTTTGGTAATCTTCCCATCAGATGGTGACTACCACAGATTTTTCACTGTGATATTCACATTTTTATTAATGAGACTGAAACAAAAGTATGGGTTGGTTGCCTTCCCCATCATGGTCTTTTTTTATCAAAGATATGGCCATACACCAGAAAACAGAGAATGAAAAAAAAGCAAGAACAGCTAGAGTCCAGAAGGATGATAATGAACTAAACTAACACAAACGATAATTTAGGGAAGACGTGTGTGCTGGTCTTTTATCTTATTTGATCAGAACAGCTTAAACAAAGCTGGACACCAAGCTGGTATTCAACTGTGGATCTTTATTGAGGCAAAAATACTAAGTCCTACCCTAAATGCTACAACATACAACTATAGGAATTACAGAAACTTGAAAGGCACAGCAATGATACTGAGCCACAAAACCTCCTGCCATGTTAGTTGACAATGATGTTCCTTAGATAATAGTCTACATTCAACACTACTGTTTAAAAAAAAACACAAGCAAAAACAGAGGTAACTAAAATTCAGGAGGTATAGTGGCTGAATAACATCTTTTCCCTCCTTTTTGCCCTGAGGAGTAGAAAAGTCAAGTCCATACAGCTTCAGGGAAGAGATTCTGAGAGTTTTGCCCATGTCATTCCTACCTGGAGGGTGCCAAGCCTGACGCATGTGCCATGGCTCTCTTCCCAAAATGGGTAAGTTGGTATAAAAGAACAACCAAAGTGTGTCCTGAGATGAGTGACCAGGATGGGGAAGGATTCTGAAACCACTTCCTGGTGAAAAATTGAAAAACTTGGGATTTGGCTGAACAAGCCAAATAAAGACAGAACTGAGGACTATTTCAAGCAAAGGGGGAGAGGAAGTATCAACTGTACCAGTGTCCAGCCTGACAATCCTATGAAGGGCTCCCAAAAAAGCATGAGCTTCTTACCTTGTTCAAACATTGTACCCAGGAGGTGAATACTGGTAACCTGAATACTTAAAAATAGCACTTAAGTTCCAATTTCACTTTTTTCTTACTTCTGCCCCAACATCTCCAATTCTAAAAGTAAGAATAAAGCCTTAAATTCTATGGACTTCTCTTCAGTTGATTATCCAACCTTCAGTCCATTATTAAAAGATTTGAATTTGGCATCCTAGAAAGTGTTCATCACTCTAGGAAACACTAGAAGAACTGCAAGTCAACAGAAATTCCAAATGCAAGGGTTTTAACTTGGAATGAGCCTTCTTGAGTGATGGCAGTATGACATCTAGACAGCAATATCAAGGACCAGCTGTTGACTGGCTCACACGTGCTTAGGTTTCACAGACTTCCCTCCCAGCAGGTGTAGCCGAGATGGCTGAGTGCAGACAATATACAACGTTGTTTATTCAAGACACTTTTTACATGTTCATTCTACCATTATTTCAGGACAGTCTTCAACTATTTGATTACATGGCCAAGCTGAATTTTACCTTTGAAATGAAATGGAATAACCTCCCGCCTATGTTCCCAGATCCTTAGAAAATGGCCTGTCACTAAGTTGTTCTAAAGCTTTGAATGTCTTGGGTACAGACTCTTGGAAGTGTGAACTTGCTCGTGTCAAAGGTTCTCTGGGCTGTCACTTTGCAATGAAATGAAGCAACCTCTTGAAGAAACAGCCACGTTGGCACGTGGATAGCATGCTTCTCCTGTGTTCACTGTGCTAGAATTAGATTCTTTAAAGAATGCATGGTGCACACAACAATATTGTCAGAGGAGCTTGCGAAAAAATCCTTCGGAAATTATCTTTACAAATGTTTGATAAGCCTCAAGTGTAACTGATTTCTATTTTGAACTCAAGGAGGCCAAATCTGTTTCGGTGAAGAGGCCCTTCTGTAGGGATTCCTCATGATATCCACGAACAGAATAATTCAACAATATATCAACCAAGAACTTTCCCAAGTTTCTGTCTTAAGAAAACAAATAGTATAGCTAGCTCGGCAATGGAAGTTAAAATATAAACAACAAATACCCTGAGAAGACTGTTTAATATATACATACAAAATCTCCATCTAGGAAGGAAAGAAGAAAAGGACTGGCTTAGTAAGAAGCATGTCTTCCATCTTAAGAAGTTCATTAGATGTCTCTGGTGAAACATACTTACTATGACCAACTGTCAGCACCTTAGCATGCTTCTTATTAGAGACATTTATACTGTTTTCTTCAACACAAATCGAGAATCCTTCCCGTATCCACATCCCAGGAAGCAGCTTGACATATCAAACTCAAAACGCAGTTGAAACAACCATTTGAAATACAAGGCCTCCAGAATTTCCAAGCAAAGACTATAGTCAATTTCTAACTAAAAGTACTGGAGAAGACATTTACACCACTGGCCACTTGTGGCCCAGCTTATTTTGACAGAATTTAAGAGGATAAATGTTATATAAAATATGAATATTTATCTCTATATAAACATATAAAAATATATCATATATTTATATGCTTTCTCCATATAGTTGTATATGTAATATATACAAATATATATATATATACACATACATATAATATATATACAAATAAAAGAACCTGAAGGATTTTAGTAACAGCCTTCTACTGAGGCAGACAGTAAGAGTGTAAACCCTGCCCCAAATAACTAGAACATGTGATTAGGGAAATTCATAAGAGACAAATTAGCTAATATTATACCACCTAGCTCCCTATGATATAGAATCGCCTTCTTATAATAATAATGATAATACCATCTTAGACTTCAGTATCACAGATGCTTCCATGGATATTAATCTTTTTTCTCCACTGACCTTCTCAGAAATCCAGCGAGATAAACAAAGTACACACTATGACCCATTTCACACACACGAGGAACCCGAAGGTGTGAACACACAGTGACCTGTGCTGTGAGTGACAGACCTTCAGGACACAGGCAGAGGCAAGATTCTCCTGACCTCCCAGCCACTGCTCCTTCACCACCACCACCACGCTGTCTATTCCCCAAAGTACAGTAAAAGTCCCAGCAGCAGAAGGGACAGGGGAAGGCACTCTTTCTCCATCTGACGGGACTTCAGAAACAGAAACTGAACTGAGGGAACCTGAGGGAACCCCCAGCATTAAATTCACCCCCACCCACATCTTTTGGTCTCTTTTCTTGATTTCAGCTCACACTCCCCTATCTTTTCTTTTTCTAGAGACATATTTGGAGATGAAACCATTCATAACTGCCCATCCACAGACAGTTTGTGGCAGCGTAATTGACAATGAGTCTGCTGCAACAAAATGAAAATGCTGTTTTAATAACCTTGGCCTAAAATACATTCTATTGTATGCCTCAAAGGGTTTCAATAAAAAGTCAACCTGTAGAGACACATTTTCTTGGCTTAAACAACAATCCAAAGCATATAAATGTAGTCCAACTATAATGACATATTTATAGGCCAATAAAGCTTACACTGCAGCTTTCATACTTCACTTAAAGGAACTCTGTAAGAAGCAGTGTTATATAAAATAATTTGATTTCTTTTCAAACTATAGCCCAAGGAATAAAAAAATGCAAGTATGCTATGTTTAACTGATAGTGTTTCTATTCCTTAGTTGCTAAAAGTTTTGTAAAATGAAATAATTCTTCATTTGACTAGTTCCAACTGCCATACCAAATATGGGTATCAGGTCCACTTTATAACAAAAGCTAAGTACTGTAATTCTGAAGACAAAAATAAATAACTAGAGGCTTGTGTAGTGAATGATCTAATCAACCCGATTCTTCTGGAAAAACAGGTTCCTGTGTTCGTTATGCTTATGAATAATACATTCCTTAACCCTTCTATTTTAACATAGTTATTTTTTCTTCCTTCCTTTTCTATAAACGTCAGTATGAAACTGTCTTAAAAAAGGTAAAATAACTCACTGAGTAAAGTCACAATCTGAATTGGTTTCATACTGAACTTGCTTTCTGTGAAAAGGACAAAGAGGAGGGAAGGGGATGAATGTACTCTCACACATCTCAGAAGTGTTTTTTAAGATTGTTAGTTTCCCCACTATCTAGATCTGCAGTTTCAGTCACCATTTACCATCTTAAATGAACATGCCTTAGGTTTTTAAAAAGCAAACATGACATCCGCAAATATTGTCCTTGAAGGGGAAAGGGATAAAAAAATGAAAGAGTTGGGATTTGAGTCAGAGAAGTTATTGGAAGCTGCCATTTGGGGCAGAGTTTCTCTTGGTGGAGTATTAATTTGTTGGCAGACACACATTTGTGAGAACATTCTTGTTTTTTTTTTTTTTTTTACTATTCAGAGAGACAGGAAGTGACACAAATTGGGATTAAAGGGAACTTATTCTACCTAAACACTCAGCAAGAAGAGTTCTTTGATTTGCTTTTAGATGGTAAAACCCCTTCTCTTTAAGAGTCAACCGAATTATTTTGTTATTATTGATGTTTTAACATGATGAAATAATTCAGTTAAAAAAGATAACATATTGCAGTTTTACTCTATCCGCAGAAAGGTGAGATGGCTCTATTCTTTGCTGACTTCCACTAGAAAAACAGAGGGGAGGGTCTTCAGTAATCTCAGAGTTCATCTTCTTGCTCTGGTAGGAACAATGAGGGGTTGGAAGGGTTTTACAGAAGGAAAAACCTAATAAGTGTGTGAACTTCCATTAACAATGTGGTACTGGAAGTGGTTTCAGTGTGGCCAAGAGAAAGGGAGATAAGAAAACCACTGTGTAGAAAGAGAAGTACAGACAACAAATATTTTGATGTTGCAGACAGAGAAAGGAAGGGGTTGAAGAGAAAGCTGCTGGGACAGGAATGCACACAGCAAATGACATCCCCTATATCCCCAATATAAATCCTCACAATGTAGGCTTGTAAACCTTAGATCAAGCAGATAATGGAAACTCATTACATTAAGGAAAGTTTTTGTTTCTCTTTCCACATTATTACAACACAGTGTGCATTCCAATTACAAAAGCTATTTGTCTCAAATTCCCCACAGTTCATACCAACTGAGTAGAATTTCAAGGCTCCAAATTCTATCCTTAAAGGGGTATTTTACATTAAAAAAAAAGAAAAGAGAAAAAAAAAATACATGGTGTTTCTTATTCACCAGAGAGCTTCCCAATCAAATCTCCTGTTGCTTATTTTCCCTTCCTCTGCACTGATCACTCACAGAGCTGTCTCCCAAATGAGACTCAAAGGGAAAAAAAAAAAAAAAAAAAAAAAACAGAATCACCTAGAGATCCTTTTATCAGTACACATTCTTTGGCCTTGCCTCAATCCTACTGAATGAAGAATCTGGGGAAGCTGTACTCAGCAATCAGTATTATTTAAAAAATGTTCCTAAGTGAGTCTGATGAACAACAAGATTTAAAAACCACTAAGTACTTTGAATGTTCACTATAAACCAATTTCTTCTGGAATCAGTTATTAAAAAGTTCGATTATGGACATTTTTAGAATTCAGGAAGATCAAAACCTCTAAATCTTTTGATGAAATTAAGAGGTTGGGTTTCTTTTCATTCATTAATAAACTATCAATTTTAAATACAAAACAACTCTTCTATAAATACTCTTGTTTATATGCATGACATCAAGCTTAACCATCTACACATCCTTTTGTTCCCCCATGGGTTTCCTGTTTAGTTTTTTATTAGTAACAGTATATTTCATAACTAAAAAAAAAAATCAAACAGAAGAAAGGTTTTAATGTTAAGGAAAACATAAGACAATAGCAATACAACTTAGATCATATATTAGGCAAGTAATACAACATCTGTATTATTCAGCATTACCACATGTCAGAAGGCTAGTCATGGTGTGTTCACAAGATTGGCCATGTTAACAGCCTATATAGGAAGATGATTAAAAATAAATTCTTTAATTTTGAAATGAAAACCGCTAGATTAATAATGTTCTCTAAATGGGCACATGACAATCAGGCCACCATGACCAAAATATTACTGCCTGACATCTACCAAAAGATGCCAGGAAACTGTTGATTGTTAAACTAAAAGAAAATACTAATGCTATTCCCAAAACACAGCACAGCTCATCACAAACCAGAATCACATGAAAGACAAGTCAGTTACGGGTGTTACTCAATCTCTTTATGCCAATTAAAATAAAAAGTCTAGGTTTGTTGTAGTAGTTAAAATCTAGGTTAAAAAAACAAAACAAAACAGGAAGTTGTTACATTAAGGCATAAAATAGGGCTATGAAAATCAGCATTGTGCTAGAACGAAAGAAAAAGATGCCTTAATATGTTAAAAATGAAGTTCCTCTTTGCCTAAAGAGGAAATAAGTAGTCTAAATCAGAGGTCAACAACTTTGGTCTTGAGCAATGCTAGGAAAGTAAGTCAGTGAATGCCACAAGGAGTTACAAAGGAAAAAAAACAAGCAGGCAAGGACACAAAAAAGTCACTGGAGAAGAGAGTGTTGAGAAAAAGCAATAGAATTAATTATGGCGCTCCTCTCCATACACCAATATACACCAGTCACTGTGCTAGACCCTTTGTATCTTACATCTCCCAGTGGCCCTGAAAAGTTTCCAGGTTTTCCAGATGGGGAAGCTGCGGCTCAGAGGTTAAATCATTTGCCCAAGGCCACACAGCTAAGTAAGCAATAGAGTCAGGATTCAAACACTAAACAGAATAACTCCTCCAAATCCCAAACCTACAGTGGAAGAAGGGAAGGAAGGAAAGAAAAAACCATATAGCCGATGGTGACCACTAAACCCTAAAAACTCTGGGGAACCTATGCCATGAGCTGCGAACCAGTAGTTCCCCTGCTTTGAAACTGTTCTCTTGCTCCACATTAAGTAACTCATCTCTCTTCCTCACTTTGCTTTCCTTCCAACATAAAACATGAAATACTGATGTGGTGTTAAAAAATGCCATAGTATCTACTCAGAACAAACATTTCAACTCTCCATTAATTCAACTTCTGGTGCCTCGATTAAGTCTTATGCCTTGACAGCAACTGGAAGCTGCTAAATGCTGAGTGCTATTATATCACCCAGTTTCCAGCACAGGGTTCCACACAGAGAAGGTCCTGTGATTCAACAGGTAACATCCATCCCTTCCACACCCATTCATCTGTCCATCCATATTCCCAGGTCCCTCTGAGGTTAGAGAAATTATATGCATATATGAATGACAGCATTTCCAGAAAAACCTACAATAAAAAAAGTAGGTTACTGTATACACCCACACATTGGATTTAGAAGTACAAACGATAATTACCAAGGTCAGCCTTTTCCTTGAGAACGTCTTTGAAGTTGAGTCCACTGTTCAAGGTTGACTGCCGGTACTTCAGCAGAGCTTCCTTCTGTCCATTCCTTCCCAGGGACTCCATTTTCACTGACCCAGCTTGAAGGCCACATCTCCACTTGGAGAAATCAGAATGTACCCACTTGACCAGGTCTTCAAGCTTCACAATCACCTTTTCGGAAACAGCAATGACTTCATCCTGTAAGACGTAGTGGCGGGAGAACAGAAAACATTATTGGTGGTTCTGAAGTAAACGATACATTTTCAATAAAGCCCATCTGAAACACCATTTGAGCCGCTGAACCTAATGTAAGCAGACAACGTGTTTTTTTTTGGTGACAGAGAACCTTCAGAAACTCACTTCATTTCAATGGTTTTTCACTGCTTGTGGTCTACTTGAGGAATAACTTATAGGATTTATTTGTTAGGTGCTTAGAAAATGTCCAAAAATTGGACAGTAATTCTAATAGCCATTTTTAATGCTGTTTGCCAAAGCTCACTCTCCCTACTTGACCACATGGGCGAAAACTAATTTTTAGGTGCCATTAATTTTACAAAAGTAAAAAAGTGAGAACTAGATGACTAATGGTTAGCCTGTCTCTATATAAATGGTCTAAGTAAATCTGGGATTCTTGGAACGCTGACTCACCCCCAAATTCCTATATTTATGGTACATTTTCCCTTGGCTTATACACAAATATTGAATTTAACTTTTGTCCTAAAATTAAATAAAACTGTGATGTAATCCCCCAAGAAATACTTCATAAATGTTATGTGCTTCCCACTGAAAGAAACTTACACATTCTCATGTTTCTTAAAAACTTTGTAAGTTGAGAAATGAACTGATATTTTGTTTTAATACGTATGGGGTAAGAGGCAAGAGGGCAAGTGAGGAGAAAGCCTTTGAATCTAAGAAAAGTAGTTGAAACTTAAGTTTCTCCTATGGATCATGAATTTCAGTTTTAAGCACCTTTAATTGCTTCCAGGAAACGACCAACTTTTCTGACTCAGAATTAATCCGGCAAGATATTTAATAGATATCCGTACATGGAGCAAAGGAGGGCCTCTCTTTCCCGAAGATTCTTTGGAAAAGGCTTAAGAAGATCATCTCACTGGGTTTTAAGTTAAATTATTTGAAGCATTTGACATTTCAACTTGAACTGACTTCTTTCATTTTTTTTACTTTACACTTCTGAAGAAAGCTGAGCTGTGAAAACCCCTAAGCTTACAAAATCTTAGAAATATTTTTGACAAACAACAACAGGAAGATATCTCTGAGCTATTAAACATAGGGAATTCACAAGTGATTTTGGCTAATTTTGCTGTAAAACATGACTCTTTCCTCCTTCTCTCCCACCTACACACACACACACACACACACACACACACACACACACACACACACACTACTCCAAAGCAAACAAAAAAAGGGTTTATTAAGATAAGCTTCACACAATAAGAAGCCCCGGATTCAGTTTTTAAAAAATGTTTTAAGGTAGGATCTAAAATTTCACTTTTCCTCA
This sequence comes from Platanista minor, assembly GCA_004363435.1. Taxonomy (NCBI): domain Eukaryota; kingdom Metazoa; phylum Chordata; class Mammalia; order Artiodactyla; family Platanistidae; genus Platanista; species Platanista minor. Next base: position 21,321 of record RJWK010018512.1, read on the forward strand.
TCCAGTTCCAAGCTGCCTCTGAGAAGAGTTTGTTAGGCAGCAGCAAAATAACAAATACTCTATCAAAAATGAAAAGTAAAACTTTTGTAATGGAATTCTTTCTCTTATCATGATTAAATATGAACTTCCACTAAATGGGAGACAAAGTAGAAACTGTTTTTATTCTCTGCTCAAGAAAAAAAAATCTCAATACTTTATATAAACAATGGGGCATATTACAAAGTACCATTTCAATGGATGATTTCACTCAGATTCACTACACCATCCTCTCGAAATAAAAGATCTATAGTTGTCACGCATTTTATAGCTATTACTTGGTGATTATTAAATGTCAGAATAAAAATTCAGGCTGGGTATTGTTTCAAAGCACATGGGAACAGCTTCTGGACAGGGAACAGCTTCTGGACAGGGCATACCAGAAATCAAGTTTAGAATATACCAGAAAATAATTAAGTATCATGGTATATAAGTCTCAATATTAGCAAAGATCGAATTTGGCAACAGTTTTACCAAATATGGTTCCCTAGAAGAGACAAGTAAGTTTGGAGATGAGTGTTATTTTCAAATAGCTCTAACTATGATCAAATGATTATCATTTCAATTACCAGTTGCTTCAGAACTTTTCCAAGAAATGGCATGACTAGCTCTGGCTGGCTTCCAACATCCGCCAAACAAATAGTTTATTAACCGAGAGAAAATACAATCCTTATGATGTCATTGATGAATAAACCCATCTTTCAAGATCCAGTCTACAGGTTTAGTCCTCCCTCCTTTCTCTCTCTCTCTGAAACAGACCTTCTGAATATATACACAATGCATAAAAACAAATGCAGGAATTCAAATAAACATGTATAAGCCGTAAACCCAAGTTTGGATTAACTGTGAAACCACCAGTATGTTTCACTGTGGATTCACAGAGAAACTGGCCCTGCAACATTGTCAAACGCCAGGATTTAGAAGGAAATCTGATAAGCGGAGGAGGGGGAAGCAAAAAAAAACAGCCCCAAAAACAAAATAGCCAACATATATATAGAAAATGTCTCAGGAAACATTACTTTGTACACACAATGGCATAAATCACATGTTCGTATTTACTATTCTGAGGCAGTTGCTGACTAAAGTTCCTAATACCATTCTTGGGCAAGTCTCTATGTCTAAGAAAAGAATTTCAATAAGCTCATCTCATGATTACGTTAGCTCTCTGCAAACCGAGAATTAGCACTGGATAAATACTGTTGATTTACTCTAATGTAACCCAAAAGGAACACAAAGAAATACACCTTGCTATTCTATTAATGCACTTTGGCTTTTCAATTAACCCAGAGCCTAATCAATATTTTATGTAGGCTGTGTTGGGATACTTTCTAAGTCCATATCCCCTTTCATCATTGTTTCAAACTGCCTTTTTCTGTCGTCTGGATTTTGTTTCTCCCACTGCATAATAACAGCGTACTCAATCACAGAGTCCTCTAAGTCAGAGGAGATCATCTGGTCCAGAAGTCATGCATCAGCCAGCCTATATGTGTGGCTGGCCTCTCCAAGTGTTGTAAGAATTGGGAAACTTGGGACTCCCCTGGTGGCGCAGTGGTAAAGAATCCGCCTGTCAATGCAGGGAACACGGGTTTGAGCCCTGGTCCGGGAAGATCCCACATGCCGCGAAGCAGCTAAGCCTGTGCGCCACAAATACTGAGCCCACAAGCCACGACTACTGAGCCCACATGCCTCAACTACTGAAGCCCACATGCCTAAGGCCCATGCTCCGCAACAAGAGAAGCCACCTCAATAAGAAGCCTGTGCACTCAAAGAGCAGCCCCTGCTCGCCGCAACTAGAGAAAGCCTGTGCGCAGCAACGAAGACCCAATGCAGCCAAATATTAATTAATTAATTAAAAAAAAAACCCAGTTGGGAAACTTTACACAAAGTCTTCTGACTTCTATCTTCTCTTATAAAATAAAATAAAGGGTTATCTGGAGAAAAAAAGGAGAATAAAAAAACCCTTCAAAACAGAAAAGTTGAAACTGAGTAGAGGTTGCTTTCTTTAGATGAGATCCAAGTTCTCTAGTCTGCCACTGACCCCACCGCTCCTATCGCCTTACACTCAGTCCACCGTTCCTTTACCTGCCTGGCCCCTTGGGCAGGCACCCACCACTTAAACGTCCACACCCTAATTTATCCCACCTCCCTCACTTTAATGAGGACAGTAAGGTTCAGGGACATGCCTGACTGCCAACTTCAGGCAGAACTTGGACGGGAATCCAGGTTTCCTACTGGCCAACACAGCATTCCTCCTGGACTCTGGAGCCAGACTGCCTGGGTTCAAATCCCAGCCCTGCCATTTACTCCCTGTGGAATACTGGGCAACTTCTTTAACTTCCCTGTGCTTCCATTTTTTTAAACGTATGTTTTTAAAAAAGGTTAATGATACTGTCTATCTCTGACAGTAACGGTGAGGATTAAATGTGTTAACATAAATGAAGTGGTACATCGGATTTAGCTGTCATCACTGTCATTGCTTCTCTGAATTAGTGTTTTCCAAAGAGTGCCCCACAGAGATGAATATAGATGGTTCATGGATAAACCTTTTAATATTTAATATAAGTTACTCATTGCTTATTTATTTCTGTGGTAACTTTCCACTTATGGGGAAATGGTACTGGTTTCCCATTTATAGGAGATATAGAAGTTTCCTCTTTAAATAAATTTTAGTTAAAAAACAATGGGTCGGTTTGAACAAAGCCATTAAATAAACCCAGTAGATGTGGGTATGGCAAAAAAAAAGTCAAGATGCTATGAAAATGACTGAAATTTGGGACAGTACATTATTTATCAATGGTTCTCAAAGTGTGGCCCAGGAACCCTGGGGAATCCCCAAGACTATTTCAGGTGGTCCACAGGGTCAAAACAATGATCAAAATAATACTAAGAAATTATTTGCTTTTTTCACTCTTATTCTCTTTTTTTTTTTTTTTTTTGTGGTACGCGGGCCTCTCACTGTTGTGGCCTCTCCCGTTGCGGAGCACAGGCTCCGGACGCACAGGCTCAGCTGCCATGGCTCACGGGCCCAGCCGCTCCGCGGCACGTGGGATCTTCCCGGACCAGGGCACGAACCCGTGTCCCCTGCATCGGCAGGCGGACTCTCAACCACTGTGCCACCAGGGAAGCCCTGTATTAATATTTTTTAAAATTAATTTACAGTAAATTTTCCTTTTTTTATGTACAGTTCTATGTATACCATAGTACACATGGCAACTACTGATCTGTGCTTGGTATAGTTTTCTCTTTTACAAAATGTCATATAAATTAAATCACACAGTATGAAATCTTTTAAGGCTGCTTCTTTCACTTAGCATAATGCCTTTGAGAGCCACCCATGCTGCTGCCTATATCAACAGCTTGTTCCTTTTTTTCTGCTGAGTAGTACCTCATGTTATGGATCTGTCCCACTGAGGGACACTGGGTTGCTTCCAATTTTGGCGATTACAAATAGAGCTGCTATAAATACTCATGTACAAGTTTTCGTGTGAACATACATTTTCAGTTCTCTAGAGTAAATACCTAGGAGAGGGATTGTTGAGTCATATAGTAAGTACATATTTAATTTTGCAGAAGCTGGCCAACTGTTTTCCAGAGTGGCTGTACCATTTTGCATTCCAACCAGCAATGTATGAGAGTTCCAGTTGTCCCCCATCCTTACCAGCGCTTGATACTGTCACTGTTAATTTATTATTGCCATTTTAATATGTACGTAGTGGTTTCTGATCACGTTTTTAATTTTCATTTCCCTAATGGCTGATGATGTTGAACATCTTTTCAGGTGCTAATTTGCCATCCGTATATCCTTTCTGATGAAGTGTGTGTTTAAGTCTTTTGCCCATTTTTAAACATTGGGTTGTTTGTTTTCTTACTGTTGAGTTTTGAGAGTTCTTGTACCCACTTGATACAAGTCTTTTACCAGATATGGGGTTTGAAAAAAATTTTCTCCTGTTCTGTAGCTTGTCTTTTCATTCTTTTAACAGCGTGTTTCACAAAATGAAAGTTTCATACTTTGATCGAGTCCAATTGGTCAGTGTTTTTCTTCTGTGAATTGTGGTTTTACTGTTATACCTATGAACTCTTTGCCTAATTCCTGGTCATGAAGGGTTTCTACTTTGTTTTCTTCCCAAAGTTTTATAGTCTTACATTTAGAAGTATAATCCATTTTGACTTAGTTTTATATAAAGTGTGAGGGTCAGCTTGACATTCTTTTTTTTCTTTTTGGCATATAAATGTCACATTATTTTTATTTTTAAATAAATTAGTAAGCATTTAAAATCATTTTAAGTTTTAATTTCTAATACCAGTAGATATAACCCACATAAATCAAAGCTCCTTTGTGGTCCTAAATAATATGAGCATAAAGGGTCTTGAGTCCAAAAACCACTATATCACTAACCAAGGCCGTTCTTATTCTTAACTCTCCTTAATGTCTTCGTAACAATTTAATAATGAACAACTCTACCTTTGACTTGAAACTCTCCCTCTTGTTAAGAACTGTGAAGAATCTGAGATTTTACTCTACTTTCAAACTTATAAGTTAGCTTGTCACAGTTTCATGGATGCTTGCAGAGAACACAGACTTCTGGTCAGAGACAAATGACAGTTTATAGCTCACAGAAATAGCTGTAGTCAAAGTATCAGCATTTGTGTTGGATCTTTGATACCCAATTCCCAAAAAGAGATACCAAGAGAGCTAGATGATATGTGTATACAGAGTGGGGTGCATTTCAGGAGAAGAACCCCAAGCATAGGGAACCCAAATCTTTTAATACTGATCAATAAGTATGTCTGCCCTTTGTTCTGGAGGAAGGCACTAGCTCCATCTTCCAGGGCCGTTCACTATACAAACATCCTTGAAAAGATAGTTGGAACAAAGAGTCAGTGGCTTTGCTCACAAACGTACAGATACTCAGTGGCCCATGAAAAATGCCTACCCAACGCCTAACACCTCTACATTCCTTTGCTTTGTTCAATTTCTCTCCTTCCTCATTCTATTTCCCTACAGGAAAAATGTAGGAAACATTTATCTTTATATGCTGTCTGGCTCCAGTCTTCCTTCTCTGCATATCACTCCCTGAAGAAGTCATTCTCCATGGAGATTCCAATGTTACTCTCTAAGGCCGTGACTACGTTCTGTAGTTTGGTTCCAACTAGTTGGTTCAAACCTTCATCCAGACTCCAGTCCTTTGCCCAGTCCTCAATTTAGATGTCTCAAGAATCAACTCAAGTTCAGCGGAACTGTACTACCAACTTGGCTTATGTGTAAGAAAAGAGCTTAGTTGACACAAGAAGAATTTAATACTCCCCAACTGTGGTTAACTTTTTGCCCACGTCTATTCTTCCTTTCATCTTTAGTAACAGACTGCTAATTTGCTCGGCACAGAAACAGACACCACTTCCCTGCTTCCCTTACAGCCAGATGCGGCCATGTGACCAAGTTTTGACCAATGGGATGTATCAGTGATGTGCGCAACTTCCAGGTCAGGCCCTCAGAGGGGATGGATATGCCTTTGGATCATACAAATAAAAGCACACCTCTCAGGGGAAAACGCTAGAGGGAGTCAGGTCTCTAGATGACTTTGTAGAACACAGCCATCACACTAACCCTGAAACACTTACCCACAGGCTGTGACATGAGAGATTTTGAACTCCCAACTTATTTAAGCAGCTTTAATTCTGGGTCTCTGTTAAACAGAGCTAAACCTATATATTTTTTTTATCAACATATCATTCCTCAGAAGAGAAGACATGAACGGAACCTTCCCTATAGCACCACGTGGTACCCAATGACAGACCATTGCCGAGGACAGCCATGTTCAGCTATGTTAATGGAGCCCAAAGGACAATAAACACATACATGTATTATCAGAGGGGTTGGCGGGGGCGGGGGGGCATAGAATGAAAACAGGAAAACACGGCCTATTCACCTTAATTGTCCCCAAACATCCTGGGTTTTTGCACCAATGGACTCAGGCAAGGGGAAGAAAGTGCCCTGTTGGGCCTGGCTGCGTTGGCCACTTCCACTGCTTGCAAGCCTCCCTCAGATACATGATATTCAAGGTACCATCTGCCCCATGACTCTCCCTGTTACACATTAGTATGTTCTGCTAACAGGACATCTACAACGTGAGTAAAAGGTTTCACTCTGCAGGCACATGGTTGCCAGTCAAAGGTCCAGGAAGGTCTGGCAGAAGAGAACGGTAATGGGGGTCAACAAGATGAAGCTTCCACTGGTCAGTGAAATAGTAAAAATGAAGACAACACAGTGAGCGTTTCAAGAAGCTACATATGCTAGATTTTAAGGACTACCCTTGTATCAGCCAGGATCCCAACAGGAAAGAGATGGAACAGTTGAGTAATGATAACCCAAGGAGGGTTTTACAAAGGGACTAGTGACAAAGATGTTGGTGGGATATAAAAGAACCCTAAGAGAGCGATAGTGCAGGAACCTGGGCTAACAGCATCTCAGCCATCACCACTCCTGGGTGAAATCGTCAAAAGGGTGGGGGATGGTGACCAGGATCAGAGCAGATCCTTCTACCAGTGGCTGTGACTCTTCCTTAGGGGGACACCAACAGCCTGGGGGAACCTCCCATGTAAGGACAGGGAATAAACACCTGCCTTCATTCTCCTTCCTCCCTCCCTCTTCTGTGGGGGAACGTCACTGGAAGCCACCGGTCCCAGGAGCTCTGTTAATGGAGCCACACAGGGGGCCCCCAGGACAGAGAGAAGGGAGCAGTGCTGATCTGGAGAGGCTCCCTGCACACTCCTGCTATTTAGGACTTCACCTCTCCTCCTTTCACCTGGTGTTCTAATCATCTTTTTTTCCTCTAAAATGAAGATGGCAATGGATGCTGGTAGCTGCTTCTTAACGTCCTTACTTGGCAAAATAAAATGATATCAACACTAACTTGGGCCCCGAACTGGGAATTACTGTGCTTATTACCTGTGACATAATGTTAAATCTTTGTTATGTGTCAGTATTTGATTCTGAAGTGCATAATTCTCTCTCCTACAATAAACACCAGAATTGCAGAGACTTTTTAACAGCGAGGACGTTTAACTTTTACTTCTCTTGTACCTCCCAAGGAGCCATGGATTGTGCTGGGCCCAAAGCGTACAACAAGTATTTATTTATTTATTTATTTATTTATTTATTTATTTATTTACTTTTTTCGGTACGCGGGCCTCTCACTGTTGCGGCCTCTCCCGTTGCAGAGTACAGACAGGCCCCGGGTGCGCAGGCCCAGCAGCCATGGCTCACGGGCCCAGCCGCTCCGCGGCATGTGGGACCTTCCCGGACCGGGACACGAACCCGCGTCCCCTGCATCGGCAGGCGGACTCTCAACCCCTGTGCCACCAGGGAAGCCCACAAGTATTTATTTTAATGGTCCCCCCCTGTCTGGATGTTCCACGCTGGGGGAAACTGAGAGCTGAGGAAGCACTGGCTTCTGAGTCTCATGGACCCAAGTTCAAAGGTAGCTCTACTGTGTTTGATGCCAATTTTAATCTTGGGACATGACATTATCTCGCCAAGGTCTCCACTAAAAAAAGGGCGGGGTGGGGGATGGAATCAGATAAAAGAACCCACCTCACAGGGTAACTAGGCTGTTGGAGTAGTTCTAGTACAACTGTCAACACAGGCACCCAAGAAATGACGGTATTACTGTTATTACATAACATCACTTTAACTGAAAATGAGGGAAGGAGTGTGAGCGATCCTCAGATGTCACCTGCAAGGAACTGTGCATGTTCTTCACTCGTCTTAATTCTTTGTCTGGGGACAATAATATCCCTGTAGCTCCTGCTGGGTACCTCCAAGGCAAAGGGTGGGCCAGAAAGCAATTAAGAATGTCTGGGTTTCTCCTTAACCCTCAAGGATACAGAGGTGGCAAACTCTGAGGTGCTTTACTCTACCCAGACGTGAATTTAACAGACATCATCTTATCTAATGCCCACGAGGACTCGCTGAGGTAGGTATCGTCAGGCCCATTTTAGAGATGACAAAACTGAAGTAGAACCAGAAACCAGCTTGATAAGCCTATCACTTCTCTGGGAAATTGGCCTCTAAGCCTTCATACTAGTAACACTCTAACCTACTCCTATCCTGGGATAAGTGAACCTTCCCCATCTCCCAGCAATTTCCTGGGGTGGCTGGGACTTAAGGTCATTTTGGGACAAAAAGATTTGTAATTTTTTCATTTGTATTTTGGTTTTGCCCCCAAAGTAAGACTACATGCACTAGTTAAAAATGTGAAGAATTTTCTGTTGTCTGAGTGATGCAGGTATCCTCTCAAGTTTGCTAAGGGTTAATGTGACTCCTTTAACACGATGAAATGGATTTGCCAGGGAGGCTGATTAGTGTATTGGGTTCCAATTTCCCAAGCCAGCCCCTTCTCTTCCAACCTTTTCCGTCCCCCTCACCAGACACTGGGGTGATGCTTGTGGCTCGGTGAATTTTGGAAATCCATCCTGGTGCAATTACAGGGACTAAGCCAACAGAAGACTGCTCTGAGCGGCGAGTTGTCAAAAGTAATGTGACCATCGTTCATGGCACAGCCAAAGGCATTTGAGTATCAAACAAGTAATTCAAGAACCCTAAATATTTTAATATTCCTAAAAACATTTTTAATACTCGCTAATCTAAAACCTGTTAGGATGCAGCCTGCTTCCCTGACCAGAAGGCCCTCTCTAAAGACAGCCCCAGAAACATCCTCTCATTAATTCCCAGTTCCATTTCTTTCCTTTTGGATTTACTATGCATACATCTTTTTTCCTCCCTAAGATTAAAACTAAATTTACACGGAAATCAAGAAAATGCATCCCAGCATCCTCTCTTAACAGGCAAGCATTTGATACGTAGAGAAAATGCCTTAAGTCAATGGTTGAGCCAGCCTACCCTTCCTTTAGCCAAATTAATAGGGTGTTAAGATCAGAGTCTATTTCTTAACTACTTTCAGGTTGCCATAATAAAAACTGGCTTGGCACCCATATACTTAGCTCTGGCCATTAAAACAGAAACAAAAGAAGATAAATGAGGCCAAATTCCAGTGTTAAAGCGCAGCTGAGTTACCTGTGAGACCATTCCCTAAAAGCAAAAACAGTAACGATAACACCCAAACTCAACCACCACCCAACCGAGATGTTCTAATACGGTGAGTGACTTCAAACCATTACTTTTACACCTGCTGACCTTTTTTTCACCTAGTTCTCCAGGCGTACGGCACCCTGCCCAGGTACGAAGTTCAGCAGGGCCCACATTCAATCAAGACCCTACCTAAAAGGAAGAAGGAGATTCTTTGCCCCTGTTGGTATATGAAAATCATGGTGGGAGCCGACTGAATTAGTCAGGGTTATTGGTGATCTGGCACAGCACCTTGATATACTGCTGTCATTAACGAGAAGAGCAGTCTTCACAGAGAGTCATCGAAAGCCTTACGCCTATTTAGCACACTTTAACGCAGAAGCCAAGTAAATCTTCCTGTTTTCTGTAGCCTTTATTTAAACATAAACATATGATTTAGACATGCTCCCTCTTGTTAAACATTTTCTTTCACTCTGTTCACTTAGCACAGTTCGCATTATTATCCTCACATGTACAATGGCAGTGGAATAATTTGAGACCCACGGCTTTATTTAATAATGTAATTATCCTATATTGGATTACTTAAAAGGGGCTTTGTATTTTACAGTTCTAGCTTTTCCCATACCAGTGATATGCTCTGACACAGTAACTGATTCAGGCTTCAGTCAAAAGCTCTAAATTCAGTTTGGAAAAATATTGAGTGCTTCTGAATAAGCTAGGATTAACATAAGAGCCAATTTGCAACCACAGTTGGTGACCTTTCTACTCCTGTTCAAAGACTGTGGTGTGGAGGCCAACACAGAGGACAGACACGAGCAACTATGGCTGCCTGATTCCAACTCCCTGCCACCTCAGTGAGGTGGTATAAACCAGAGAATAAAGCCCAAGTTTCCCTCAAGGTAAGCTTTCTGAAGGCAGGGCTGTAACTTGCCTTCCATGTCTTCTGATATCCCGTAGACTACCAGGAGGAGCTGAATGCATGAATGAATGAATGAACCAATGAGTGAATGAGTGAATGAATGCTATTGGGCATTCTGACAAAACAGTTGCAGAAGGGAATCCAGAAGGAGCTATCACAAGCTGAGCGTTCACAAGCTGAGCTTCATCCGGTGCTATTGTCAGGAGGGACTTTGTTTGAGCTTTTCCCCCATCTCAACTCAACCTGATCCAATTAACCTGCATGGACCCTGCTCTGTGCCAGGCACTGGACTGAGTACCAGCCATGGAGACAGAAGGATGAAGACGACACTGGTAGTGCCCTTGAGAAACGGGCAGTGCCCAGGGCTCCTGTTCCTTGCCTAGGAGTGAAGGTTACTCTCTCTCTAGTCTCCTTTGCCAGAGAACCCATTCATTCTTTCATTTTCAATGTCCCGGAGCATCTACTGTGAGCTGCGCAAGGCAGTAGGAACAGCGGGGGGCTGGGGAAGAACAGCAGTCTAGCGGGGGTGGGAGACACAGGACACGTAGAGTAAACCACAGTCCTCAGCTAAGTGTGATTTATATAATGAGAAACTGTCATAAGTGATCTCATTCATTCAACAAATATTTATTGAGCACTAACTATATGTCAGTCACTGGGATCATAGTCAGAAATTAAAACAGATAAAAATCCGTACCTTCCTGGAGCCTACAGTTGGGTGTGGGGTTAGGGTACGTGTGCGTCTGTTGGCACAGAGGGGAGTTGGAGGGCCAGATAATAAAATCTGAGGCAAAAGAACTAGAAGAGGCAATAATGGGAGACAGAGGGTAGAACTGGGGATGATTTCAAATCAGATGGTCAGGGAAGGTCTCTGCTGAGACGGGAAGGAAGAGAAGGAACGAGCGGGGAAGGAACACAGGACACTGCACGCAGAGGGAGCAGAGGATACAAAGGGACTGGGAGGGACGCGGTATGTTGTCAAATTGAAGGTGAAAGAAAAAACACAGAGCATACATATGTCCTACAGCTGACACATGCTTCTAAATTTGAATCCAGACTCCTTTTCTCTAAGCTTCTGGCAGGTTTCGCATGGAAGCTACCCCATAAATCAATTTCCATTATTAAAAACTGACCAGAACCTGGGAATTCCCCGGCAGCCCAGTGGTTAGGACTCCGCGCTTCCACTACAGGGGGCACGGGTTCGATCCCTGGTCAGGGAACTAAGATCCCGCATGCCGTGTGGCGTGGCCAAATAAATAAATAAATACATAAAAAGTGAAAAGGGAATCAACAGACTGGGAAAAGATATTAAAAAATAATTGACCAGAACCTGCTTCATGCCACGCTTTTCTCAAACCTTTAATGCCTACATAGGTGTGTTTTAAGCACTTTATCTAAAACCAAGTTGCATCTTCCCTGAAAGAGGAACAGTTAAGTTTTCCCGTGAAACAGATAATTTCCACAGAATTTAAAAGATGGAAGGCCAGCTGCTCCCTGACATACGCACAAAGTTGAAGAGTGGCTGAGAGATCCTTATTTCCTATAGGTTCACCTGTTAGAAACACAAACTGGGACAATCCCTTTCATTTGGATGTTCAGGACTTCGTTACATGGACATATGCCAACCTGATTTAATGCCCCTCCTCAACCACTGTGCATGAAACATACCTATGTTTTTATGCATTTAGGAGCCTGTTTAATTATACCAGCTACAGCGTGCTCATTCCCTTTCTCTCTGCAGACTCATCATCACACCAGACGCAATGTCCTTTCCAGCAAAAGCCCCCAAATTCACTGATCAAGACATTAGGTTTGGGACTTCCCTGGTGGTCCATTGGCAAAAGAATCCGCCTTCCA